>CAUYRH010020542.1:0-55134 GCA_963574655.1 Perodicticus potto | reverse complement strand
ATAGAGTGCTGAGGCATCACAGCTCACAGCAACCTCCAATTCCTGGGCTCAAGCGAGTCTCTTGCCTCTGCCTCCCAAGTAGCTGGGACTACAGGCGCCCGCCACAACGCCCGGCCATTTTTTAGTTGCAGCCGTCATTGTAATTTGGTGGGCCTGGGCTGGATTCAAATCCGCTAGCTCAGGTGTACGTGGTGCCACAGGCACCGAGCCAGGTGTCATTTCAATGCCATTCTTGGGTGGAGCATGGAGCTGGCACAGCCACCTCGGGGAGAAAGCGTCCCTGATTTTCAGTGGACGTCTGCCTGTGGCGAGGGCTGGTGGAGGGGGCAGTGCTGGGGGAGACTGGGAGGGCTCCGCTTCTCGCCGGGATCTCTGCTGGAACACGCCGTAGACTCTGGAAGGCAAACCTATTCTTCAGATATCCCGAGGGCTGGATGGCTGGGTGTGCCAATCCTTCCCTTCATGTGGCAGCACCTTCCTAGCGAGCACGGCTCTCTGAGGGTCTTAGATCATTAACAGAGAAAACCAGCTACCTCTGGGGACCAGAGAGGAGAGAGCCCCAGAATTCCACAGTCTAACACTTTGAGGGGGTTCTAGAGAAAGCAGTCCAGGGCAACTGTCTCATTGCCTCGGTAAGCAGGCTGTAGCCTAGAGAGGAGGGGTGGGCCCCTCGGAAGCTTCCCTGACCCCCAACTGTCCCCTGCCCCAGCCCAGAAGGTTCTGCTAGAGGGTACGGTCCGGCTTCCAACCCAGTTCCCCGTGGTTTGGACCAGATGCACACACCTGCTCCTGAGAATTCAAAATCTGAACTAGACGCTCTGAGTGAGGGGGAGGCCTTGGACCATGCACAGGTGGCCTGTCCCACCCCCTTCCATCGCTGGTTGTTAAAAGAGACAAAACCCATTAGGGGAGGGAACAGATAGAAGCTGAAAGGGAAACAAAACCCAGTCAACCCTGGAGAGGCAGAGGCAGTTAGTCCTCCGGCCCCTCCTGCCTCCAAAATCCCATTCCAAAGGAAGGGTTCAGTGGTGCACGATCCCACAGGCACCCTCACTGTGCACGGCACAGCCCCCGGGCCCTTGGGAATCTTGTGGCCTCGCATGCAGCCCTCCTGAATCCATCGATGTGGTTCTAGACGTGAGATGTAAACGCTTTCACCAAACACCACAAAAGATTTCTCAGTTAGAACCTTCTATGCACTTTTGAAACACCACGAAAGATTTCTCAGTTAGAACCTTCTGTGCACTGGCTTTCCTGAGATGATTTTGGAGAGTTCCTATAAATGCATCTTTATGCCAACATGAAGTGCAAAATAACCACGTTTAACACCTCTGTGCCTCAAAGAGATGTGGCCACTTCACTCAGTACATCGTACTCTCCGTCTCCTGGGCCCTGCTCTGGCTCTCCTGCAGCTCCCAGGGATCTGCTGACGGAGAGGGTGGTGGTTGGATGGTTGCTTCCCTTCCACTTTCTTTAGCTCTCAGCTCCTTTGATCCTCAGTCCCACCTGCCACACTGAGGTCTGTGGAAGTGGCCTTGAACGCAAAAGTGGCAGCGGCCTTTCAAAGAGGGAATCTGTCAAACAGGGAGGCTCAGGCACTGCCTCCCAGGCTGCTGTGAGGCCCTGAGTAAGAAGCCCTGCACCCACCATGTGAAGCCTGGCCATGACACCAACTTAGTTGGTATTTTACCCAGTACCCACTTTATTTTTATTTTATTTTTTGAGACAAAGTCTCACTCTGTCACCCTGGGCAGAGTGCCATGGTATCAGCATAGCTCACAGCAACCTCAAACTTCTGGGCTTAAAGAGACCCTCCTTCCTCAGCTTTCTGAGTAGCTGGGACTACAGGTGCCTGCCACCATTCTGGCTAATTTTTCTATTTTCAGTAGAGACAGGGTCTCGTTCTTGCTCAGGCTGTCTCGAACTCCTGAGCTCAGGTGACCCCCCTACCTCTTCCTCCCAGAGTGCTGGGATTACAGATGAGAGCCCCTTCATCAACTATTTCACCCAGTTTAAACCTGTAGTTTCATGAGGTTTTGTACACCTATCTAGTCATGCAATCGCCACGGCAGAAAGACTTTCAGAACTTTCCTGGCCCCACAAACCCTTTTGGGTACCTCTGCAGACAACACCACTTTCATCCCCAGACCTATACAGGCACCAGTGTATTTTCTGTTGCTATAAAATTTCATGTAAATTAAATCTGACAGTACCTAGTATTTTCTGTCTGGTTTCTTTTACTTACATAATGGTTTGGGGGGGCTCATCCACGTTGTAGCCTGTGTGAGTACTTCTTCCTCTCTCTCATTAGTTGCTGAATATTATTTCATCGTACGGTGATATCACACTTGGTTTATTCACTCACAAGCTGTTGGACATTCAGACTCTTTCCAGAGTTCAGCTATTATGAAGAGAGCTACAAGAACCATTTGTGTACAAGTCTTTGCATGGAGTATACTTTTTCATTTCTCTTGGGTAAATAAATACCTAGTAGCAGGATTGCTGGATCATAAGGTACATTCATGGTCAATCTTATAAAAACATTTCCAAACTGCTTCCCCAGTTGATGTTATCATTTTACATTCTTACCCTCAACACGTGAGGGTTGTTCCATGTCCTTGTCAACTCTCGCTATGTTAGTCTTGGGAATGTTATCTGTTTTAGTGGGTGTATGGAGGTATCTTGTTGTTTTTTCCAAATGAGAACTATAAATGGTTTATCAGACCTAGTGATACACAAACACTACAAAGATAGTTGACAGGCTCCGATCATAGTCTAAGTTTCTTCTTATAAAAACTAATAATTTTTAACTGATTTCTTTTTTTTCAACTGACATACAATAACTACACATATTTATGGGATAAAATAGGATTTTCCATATGTGTGTATATTGTGTAATCATCAAGTCAGGGACATGAGCACAGCTATCCCTTCAAACATTTAGTATTTCTTTGTAGTGAGAACATTGAAAATTCTTCTGGCTATTCTGAAATACTCAGTCACCCTACCATACAATAGAATCTCAGAAATTAGTTCTCTTATCTAACGGTAACTTTGGACCTACTGACCAATCTTTCCCCATTCTTCAATCTCTCCCTTCCCTGGTAACCGCTGCTTTTATTAGATGGACTTTATAAGTTCCATATATGAGTGAAATCATGGGACATTTGTCTTTCTGTCCTTGCTTATTTCATTTATCGTAATGTCTTCCAGGCCCATCCATGTTATCACAAATGACAGGATTTCATTTCTTTTTCTGGCTGAGTAGTATTCCATCATGTATAAACATGTACTTTCTCCATTCACCTGCTGATGGACACTTAATTTGATTCTATATTTTAGCTGTTGTGGCTAGTGCTTCAATTAACCCTGGGAGTGAAGATATCTCTCCAACATACTGAATTCCTTTCCTTTGGATATATACAGTAGTGGGATTGCTGGATCCTAAGGTAGTTCTATTTTTAATTTCTTGAGGAAACTCCATGCTCTTTTCCATGTCCATACTAATTGGATTCCTACCAATAGTGTAAGGGTTGCCTTTGATGTACATCCTTACCAATACTTGTTGTATTTTGTCCTTTTTGATAAAAGTCATTCTAACTGGAGTAGGGTGATATCTCGTGGTTTTGATTTGCATTTTTTAAAAGATTGGTTACCCTGAGGATTTTTTTATATACTTGCTGGCCATTTTTTATCTTCCTTTGATAAATGTCTACTAAGGTCTTTTGACCATTTAAAATCAAATTATTATTGGGCGGCACCTGTGGCTCAAAGGAGTAGGGTGCCGGCCCCATATACTGGAAGTGGTGGGTACAAAACTTGGCCCCAGCCAAAAACTGCAAAAAATAAATAAATAAACAAAATAAAATAATTAGTATTATTTTGCTATTTGTTGAGTTGTCTGAATTCCTTATATATTGTGGATTTTAGCCTCTTGTCACACATAACATTTTCTTCCATTCTGTAGATTGCTTCTTTAATCTGTTGATTGTTTCTTTTGCTATGCAGAACATTTTTAGTTTAATATAATCCCATTTGTCTATTTTTGCTTTTAGAGTCATATTCAAAAACTGGTTGCCCAGTCTAATGTCATGAAATATCCCCCCCCCCCTTATTTTTTTGGTAGTAGTAATTTCAAGTCTCAGGCCTTGCATTTAGGTCTTAACCCACATGGAGTTTTTTGTATACGGTGAAAGATGGGCATTTAGTCTCATTCTTCTGCTTGTGGTTATCCAGTTTCCCCAGCATCACGTGTTGAAGTGACTATTCTTTATTCATTCTGTGTTCTTGGCATGTTTGTTAAAAATCAGTTGGCCATACTTGTGTATTTTTGGGGGGGCTCTTTGTTCTGTTTCATTGGTCTATGTGTATTTTTTTTTCTTGTTGAGACAGAGCCTCAAGCTGTCACCCTGGATAGAGTGCCATAGCATTACAGCTCATAGCAACCTCCAATTCCTGGGAGGCTCCTAGTGAGTCTCTTGCCTCCACCTCCCAAGTAGCTGGGACTACAGGCACCCGCCACAATGCCCGGCCATTTTTTGGTTGCAGCCATCATTGTTGTTTGGGGGGCCCAGGCTGGATTCGAACCTGCCAGCTCAGGTGTACGTGGTTGACGCCTTAGCCCATTGAGCCACAGGTGCCGAGCTGGTCTATGTGTATTTTTATACTAGCAACATACTGTTTTGAGTGCTATGTCTTTGTATTATATTTTAAAGTCAGGTATTATGATGCCTCTAGTTTTTTTTTTTTCTTTCTTTCTTTTTTTTTTTTTGCTTAAGTTTGCTTTGGGTATTTGGGGGGTTTTGTGGTTCCATACAACCTTTAGAATTTTTTCTTACTATTTCTGTGGAAAATGTCATTAGAAATTTATTAAGGATTGTATTGAAACTATTGATTGCATTGGGAAGTATGGACACTTTAACAATATTCTGTTAGTCCATGAACACAGCATATCTTTCCTTTTATTTCTGTCTCCTTTAATTCCTTTCACTAATGTTTCATAGGTTTCAATGTACAGGTTTTTCATCTGTCAATATATAAAAATTAATAGCATTTCTAAAAGCTAATAGTGAATTGTTTGAGAAAGAAATCAAGAAAACAATCTCACAATAGCCACAGAAAATTCAGATACTTAGAAATAAAATTAACCCAAGAGGTAAAAGATCTCCACATTGAAATATGGATGAAAAAAAATGAGCGAAGATATGAATACACAGGAAGATATCCCATGTTCATGGATTGGAAGTGTCAACATTGTTAAAATTCCCATACCATCCAAACTGGTCTACAGATTCAATGCACTATCTAAATACCAATGGCATTCTCCATAGAAATAGACAAAAAAAACCCCTACAATTTGTATGGAATCAGAAAACACCCCAAATAGCCAAAGAAAGATTAACAGAAAAAAGATAGAAGCATTACACACTTGTCAACTTTCAAATATACTATAAAGTGATAGTGAACAAAACAGCATGGTATTGGCATAAAGATGCATAAACAAATGGAAGGGAATGGAGAGCGCCTCCCACCAATAAGACTCATGCATTAATTTTCAATTGATTTTTCACAAAGATGTTAAGAGCCCATATCACCAGGAAAAGGATAGTTCTTTCATTGTTTTAATTTGTGTGTCCTGAATGGTGAATGATATTGAGCCTCTTTTCACATGTTTATTTGCCTTTCTTAAATGATCTTGCTTGAAGTGTACATGGGAATCTCTTGCCCATCTTTTACTTAGTAGGGCTGTTTATCTTCTTATTAATCAGTTGTAACTGTTTTTTGCCTTTTTAGTTTCTTAATATTTTTTCAGCTAGAAAAATATTTTAATTTTGATGAAATCTGATCTATTATTTATTATTTTTTCTTTTTGGGGGGGAGGATTTAACAGTTTATTACCAAGGATAGTCTAGTATATTCTGATCATGAAATACATTGATACACATGTTGAGATACTACACTATTAAATATCTAAATCACATCTGAAAGCATTATTTCTCATGTCTTGGATAGCAAGGTAATTATAATAATTAAAAGACAGACAGCAAGTCAACAGGTAAAAAGACTAACAATATAAAATCCACATACTATAAATTGAGAGGCAGAAAGCATGCTTACAATAGAGAATTAGAGAGCATAGTAGTATGTGTAGCCATTGGCAGATTGTTTTTTAATTATTAAATCATAGCTGTGTACATTAATGCAATCATGGGGTACAATGTGCTGGTTTTATATACAATTTGAAATGTTTTCATCAAACTAGTTAACACAGCCTTCACGGCATTTTCTTAGTTATTGTGTTAAGACATTTATATTCTACACCTAGTAAATTTCACCTGTACCCTTGTAAGATGCACCGTAGGTGTGGTCCCACCAATTACTCTCTCTCCACCCATCCTCCTCCTCCCCTCCCCTCCCTCTCCCCTTTTCTTTTATGGTTTATGCCTTTTGTGCACTAAGAAATCTAGCCTCAGGTGACAAAAATTTTCTCCTATTTTTTTTTTTTCTGGAAGTTCTATGAGTTTAGCTTTTACATTTAGGTCTAGAATTCATTTTGAATCGCTTTTTGCATAGGGTGTGAGGAAAAGGTCAAGGTGTTTGGCACCCCACCCCCATAGCTACTCAATTATTCTAGCACCATGTATTGAAAAGATGATCACTTCTTTGCCCTGGTGTCTAATTCTTAGCTCACAGTTGGTTGAAACAATCACAAAACACTGCCTTCTCCAAGGTCAACAGTCGATGGGAGCAGAGAAATGAGATGGTCCTTCTGAAGTGGAGGCAGAATGTGTAAGACGTGGCCTTCTCAGGCCACAAATTGTCAGGAATACTTTTGCTAAGAACTCTGCTCTGCACAGCAAAACAGCATCCTTTTATGTGACGCAGATATTCATCTCCCTCTGTCCCTTCTTCCCCCTTTTCCTCCTTCTTGAGGGCACTCATTGTCATGATTAGAAGGTGAAAAAAATCACAGGAAACCAGGCAGGAGAACTTTGAATCCTCAAATATCAAAGCCAGCAGGAACCAATAACACAAGGAACCACAAACGTCCTCATTTATAAAACCAGGGGAGAGAGGATCAGAAAGGTTAAGTGACTTGCCCAGTGCCACACAGCAAGGAAACAGCGGAGAGATGGGACAGATCCCGGGTTTCGCAACTGTCCACAGGTGACTGCTATTCATCTTCCCCACCATAGCCATGATGTCTCTGGTGATGTCTCTGAAGACCGGTGACTCACCGTGTATTGAAACGTTCCAGAACCATCTGGAGGAGGAGTGACCTCAAGTGGAGTTTGACGTAGACCTGGCTATGGAAGCCAAGGAGGGAGGAGGCTTTGGTTAGTTGCCCCAGGGCCTCCCCAGAGTGAGCATTTGAAACTGCTCAGCTGCCTTCTAACTGCTCCAGAGTGGGCAGCAGCATCACAGATCACTGCATCCAGCTTGCTCCTTTGCAGATGGGAAAACCAAGTCCCAGAAAGGGCGTGACGAGTTCCCCAAGGTGGTAGAGCAAAGTCTCATGGCACACACACCTTAACACACAGAAATGCAACTCCATCCACCATTAATTCTTTCCTTTTGTCTGATGAGGGCTTAAAAATTATGTATCTGTGCTTCCTATTTTCCATTCCACAATTGCATTGGCATTTATGTATATGAATACTGAATGGCGTTATCTACACAGATTCGTGTACCCCGTGCTTTATAGATCCTTTACAGTATATGCAGCCAAAATAATCCTTAAAATGTGCTTTTCATCTTACCCAGCATCTTAGAACCTAGCTCTCTGTGAAAGATAGGACTTTAACGTGTAGCTATATAATTGGGGGTGGGGGAGGGAATCTTGACACCTAGTTAAGCCCTCTTTCCCCAGCACCAAGCTGTCTTCCTCTTCTAGTGAATCGTCCAATTTTTCTCTGAGTTCACTGCTCAGAGGTGGGGGCAGGACAGTGGTTTCGCCAGGAAGTTAGCAGATGAAAAAAAAAAAAATGTAAGTGGCAAATGTCCATGAAATGGAGTTTCTAATGGACTCAACAATAATTTGTGAGCCCCCCTCTCCCCAACACACACTAACTTCCTCCCCACTTCCAGCCGGCTGCAGATCAGCTTCCTGGGGCTGAGAGCCGCCTGCCCCGGGTGCCTTTAATGCCTGGCCCTTCTCTGGGTCCCTGGTCTCTCTGGGAAGTGACTGCGTGTACAGGGAGAGTGTAATTGGCAGGCTGTGACACTCCTGTCTGTAAGCGTCTCTCTAAGTGGAGCACATTTCAGCTTTAGCCAGTGATGGCTGCTACCCGGGAAAGTCCCAGGACCATCGCAAAGGGCTTGTAGCGGCTAATTGTGCCTGTTAGGGCCCGCAATTAGCTGAGGATCTCCGGACTTCCAAGCTCCAACACCCACCAGCTTTCTGCTTCTCTCTCTCCCTTTCGCTTTAACTAGCCAGGCCTAACAGAGGCGGTGAAGGGCAGGCAGGTGAAGCGCAGTCAGCGCAAGGATGCAAGGAAGGCAGAGCCTCCCGCTGCGCCCGCCCCAGTCCCTTCTGCGGGAAGAGACGGCGCGCGCTGATCCCGCGCCGCAAATCCGCCCTGTTTACTCCAGGACCAGGTCTGCAGGCTTATTAATCCGTGTTGGGAGTCACACTGCCCCTGTTTGTACCCTTTAAGCATGAGCTGGGAGATGACAATAAAAAACTAATTAGGTGCAGGTCAAAAAAGAGATCACGCACGCACGCGTGGCCTCCGCTGCTACTCCGGGCGCGCGCGGTGGCTTCGGTGGAACCGGGAAGGCAGGACGTTTGGAAACTAAGACAGTGAATCAGTTTCATTGAATAAAAGAATAAAAGCCACACGCGTTTACTCGTTAATTAAAGGCAAGAGTATGCTATAAGGATACTCTTCAATCTGCGCATTGAAGATTAAAAATTCAGTACACCTTACAGGCATTTGGACGTATTTGTCGCTGCCTCTATTTCCAGAAACAAGTAAAGGTTCCCGCCTTAGCCCAGGCCCTTGCTCAGGATCACGTGACCTGGTTTTGTGCAGTGACTTGGGCCTAATAATTGGGGTTCTCTCTCCTGCCCACTTGCTGTGACAGCGGAGTGACCCCTCGCCCAACTGTGTCTGATGTGGCGACACTTGGGTTTTATTTTTTAGCAGCTCGCCACCCTTATTCCTTCTTTCCTTACTTGGGGGTGTCACCTCCCCTGCTGATTGCTGTCGGGAATGGGCTTGGAATGGGCTTGGAATCAGAACTCGGCCAATTAAACTTGGCTTGGACGAGCCCATCCCCCCAACAGAGAAATTCCAGGACAGTGACAAACCGGGTCCCCAGAGCCCTGTCTGGATGGGGTTTCCGCAAAGTTCTGCCTTGGAGACCTCTGAGACTTTCCGCAGTCTCCCTCAGATGGACAGAACGATGGCCTGGTCCCCCAGAGATGACCCACCCCAATCACAAGAACCCAGAAAGATGTTGCCTGGCCTGGCTCAGGGAATTTGCAGTTGTGATTAAAGGTAAAGACTCTGAGATGGGGAAATGGCCCGGACCACCCAGGGGCAGCTCCCGAGGATTTATTTCCCAGTTTGGGTCAGAGAAGGACTCTGCCACCTGCCTGCTGGTCTCTGAAGACGAGGACGGGGACCTTGGGGGGAGGGATGGGGGAGGCCTCAGGAAGCTGGGGCGGGCAACCAAACGTGCCAGCCTGCGGAGGGGAGCGCAGCCCTGTGACCTCCAGGCTGGGCAGTGTAGCCCTGTGACCCCCAGGCCGGGCAGCGCAGCCCTGTGACCCCCAGGCCGGGCAGCACAGCTCTGTGACCCCCAGGCCGGGCAGTGTAGCCCTGTGACTCCCAGGCTGGGCAGTGCAGCCCTGTGACCCCTAGGTGCAGCCCAGGGCAGCTGGTACCAGACTTCTGAGCCACAGAGCTGGAAGACAACTCATTTGTAGTGTTTGAGCCACTGACTTTGCTGCTTATCATACACCCCGTTGGGGCAGCGTCCTCAGACTCACCCTGAGTGGGGCTTTCCTGCTCATAACCAGGTCTCTCATGACAGCTGGAAAAAAAGCGACTTGGCCTCCTGCAGCCCCAGGCAAGTGCCCATGGGCCCCAGGCATAACCCACCGGCTCCAGGTGGGCTTTCTGCTCCCCCAGGTGAGGCTGAGCTGGAATGAAGACCCTGTCTGCTCTGCAAACCACACCCCAAACACCCACGGACACCCCCAGGGTGCAAAGCTTCTCCTCCCCGCCCTCCACCCCTCTTCTTACACACGCCCCTCCCTCATCTTCCTTTCCCCCCTTTATCCTCACTCTTTGGTTCTCAAAACATGAAGCCCTGTATCCCCAGCCCACTGTACCCCCAAACTCAAATCACTGGGTCTGAGGAGGGGTGCAGATACACAATTCTTTTGACAAAGCTCCCCTTGGGTTCCTGAAGCACATGGGGTTCTGGACCTGGGAAGAACAAAGGGGTGGAACTCCAGGAGCCTAACTGCAACTACACGACCAGCGTCTGCGGCCAACCCAAGGGTATTACAGGATCGGATGGTCTCTGCACGGCCTTACAGTTGGTCTTTGCCTTTCTACTGGAACATTTCATCCATTTATGGATTTGGGGGTTTTTTGCCATTTTTTTTTCTTTTTTGGCTGGGGCTGGGTCTGAACCCACCACCTCCGGCATATGGGGCTGGCGCCCTACCCCTTTGAGCCACAGGCGCTGCCCCTCATCTGTTCATGTCTTAATGCAATTATGTTATGGTGGAGTTTAAATCTGTCACCCTAAAGGTGCTTCTGGTTAGTCCCACCCACTCCATGCTCTTTTTTTTAATCTTTGGGTTGTTGTTTTTATTAATCTTTCCAGCGTTCTCATTTATAATTAAGAAGGCATACTCTCGTTTACGACTCCTCTCCTCATCTTAGTGGAGTGGTTCTGGACTGGAGGATATTTAGCAGAATCTGGAGATCATTTCGGATGTCACAATGGGATAATTCTGGATGTTATAAGGAGCAGTGGGTGGAGAGGGGAGAGCTGCTAGTGGTGACTAGTGAATAGAGGCCAGAAATGCTGCTAAACTCCCTGCAGTAAAGAGAACATGGCTCCAAACGTCAGCAGGGCTGAGGCTGAGAAACCTTGCCCGAGAGATGACAACTTCCATCCTTGATTTATCAAAATCTAATGTCAATTTGGTAACCTTACAAGTTTTCCAGAAAGTTCCATAGAATACTGTGAATCCTGTGGCGTGATAATTTCAACTCACATGCTACCACTGTTGGGCCTTCTCCATCAATCTTACGCCCCACATGGTATCATTGTTCTTTTTGATACACTTAGTGCTTCATTGAGACGCTCCCAGAACTCTCCTTCCCTTCCCGTACCTCTGACCTTCCATCCGGAATCCTTTCCCTTCCGCCTAAAGAACTCCTCTCACTATTTCCTGCAGTGCAGATTAGCTGGCGAGAAGTTCTCTTGGTTTTTTGCATGTTGGAAAATGCCTTTGTAGCACTCGCTGTTGTTTTTACGGTTTTTTATAAACTTACCAGTAAGTTTATCCATGCCTGTGTGTGCTCAACACTGCTCCATTATGAATAAAAGCATTCTTCTATTTAACCATAATGCCATCATCACGCTTAAGAGAATTAACATGATTTAATAATACCTGAAATAGAGTTAATATTAAAATTTCCACAGTTGCTCTCAATATGACTTTTATAGCTGGTTCTTCAGATAAAGGTTCATTGTGACGTTTCCAGTTTTTTTCGGTGTAGAATACACTCAATTTGCTTATAAAGGTATTGTTATTTCACTTGTGTTTTTGGAAAAGCCAGGCTGGTTGTCTACTACGATGTCTTGTGTGCTGGAATTTCCTGATTACTTCCTCCCGATTTGATTTAGGTTCAACACCTTTGGCGAGCACAGGGGATGTGAGTACTTCTTACTTGCCATGTATCAGGGGACACATAATCTCAGATGTCCTATCAGTGACAGTCATTTGGTTAAGGCGGTTACTGCCAGGTCTCAGAGTAAAAAAGTTTCATTAGCGGTTGGCATGCTCGTATGCAAATAAAGTGGTATATATTTCCTTTGGCAATTGGTAAAATATTACTCACGTTGAGACTATGACCTGTAGACGTTTCCAGCAATCTTCCACCCAGGGTTTTTAGCATCTAATGATGGTTATCATCTGAATCAGTTATTGCACGATGGTGGTTTTCCAATCTGTAATCCTTTCCATATTGATCAGTGGTTGAGGTTCCTCTGCAAAGAACAGTTTTGAGCACTGCCTAGCCTTTTGGAAAAACAGCATATCTCAAGGTGACCTTTTATTTTCCCTGTGTCTAATCTGAAGTCAGCCATTGTTCAAAGAAGCGCTGGTTTTCTGGAGGGGAAAATGGTATTTAGAAGCCAGGATCTCAGCTCCGGGCTGCCCTTCCCCGGCTGCCTGTTCGTCCTGCCTGCCTACTTCAGGGGAAGGAATTAGGGGACATAAATTTTTCCTTAAAATTCTGACTTCATATTGATAACCAATTCAAGACAAGACTGGTCGTATATTTGCTTTTGTCTTTTACCACACTGAGAACCCTAGTTTGCAGCATTTACACATTTTCTTTATTTTATAATGTATAATATAGTTTCAGAATTGCATATTAATAACTATCATTAACAAGCCTCTTAAATAGAGGTCAAAGTTGCTTTGCAAGTTTCCTTCCTTCCCTCCTTCCTTCTTTTCCACCCTCCCTCCCTCCTTTTTTTCTTTCTTAATATTTTAAACTTTAGAATATAACCTTTTAGAAATGTGTGATTAGAACACTGTGGTGTTCAAAAGTTACTTTAATTCTTTTTTAACTGTGGTTGTGTTATCAATTTGAATTGCAAACTTTGTTTCTGTGTGTATACATATTTTCACATTTGTTTTTTTCATTTTGATATAATTTTACTTTTGCATACATAAAACATTTACACTGTTCAAAATTCAAAACTATATATAAAAAGATACGCTTGAAGAGGTCCCACATGATGTGTTACTTCCCAATCTTTCTTTTATAAAAGTGTATCATATTTTTTATGGCTTCCTTTTTGCAGCTGATAAAATATTCAGGAAATAACTCCATAACCATTTACAAAGATATTACTTATTTTTTTTTCATTTTTTAATTTTATTTTATATTTTTTGAGACAGCATCTCACTTTGTCACCCTGGGTAGAGTGCTGTAGCATCATAGCTCACAGCAACCTCAAATTCTTGGGCTCAAGTGATCCTCTTGCTTCAGCCTCCCAAATATTAGTCTAGTGTGTGAATAACCAGAATTTGTTCAAGCAGTCTTCAATGGAAGAAAACTTAGATTGCTTTGTATTATTCCAGGGTAAATTTCTTAGTGGACATTGTTCTTTTTCTCTTTGTAAGGTTTATTCATATTTTCATATGAATGCTAAAAGCCCTGTTGAGATCCAGGAAAATAAATATTGGTATTATTTATTGTGATTGTTATACATACATTTAACTTGGCCACATGATGTCTTTATGATGCTGATTTTTCTGTTCTAGGGCAAGAAATGCATTTCCACTTCTTGAGGTTTACTGCTAAATCTTTCCATGTGTTTTTAAGTCTTCCATATGTTGATTTTGCATATTTTTATTACATTTATTCATAAAAATTATTCTTTGGTCTTAAGTGGATTTCTTCTTTTAATTATATTTTCTAAATAATTGTTTTTTGTCTATTTAAAGGCAGTGGATTATTATTTAAAGGCTCATTTTACATCTTCTATACTACTAAATTCTGTATATTTGTGTGTCTCTGTGTTTATGTATTGGTTTAGCTTTGATTTATTGGGTTTTTTAGGTACATTGTCATATCATATACAAAGAGAGAAAGTTTTACTTTTTCCCCAACTCTTAGGCTTCTTATTATTCTGAAATTATGAGTCAGTCAAAGAAGACAAACACGGAGAAAAACGTACACAGCACTGGTAGTAATAGAGATGATGGGAATCACTGCCTTTTTCTGGAACTTGATAAGAACACTTCTAATGTTTATCCTCTGAACAAAATGCTATCTTTTATACTGAAGAATGTGATTGTATCATTAGGAAAGTACTCATCTATTTTGATTCTATTGAAGGTTTTTTGTTTGTTTGAGATGGAGTCTCACTCCATACCCTGGGTAGAGCACTGCCATCACAGCTCACAGCAACCTCCAACTCCGAGGCTCAGGTGATCCTCCTGCCTCAGCCTCCCGAGTAGCTGGGACTACAGGCACCTGCCACAATGGCCTGCCAGTTTTCTTATTTTTAGTGAGATGGGGTCTTGCTCTTGCTCAAGCTGGTCTTGAACTCTTGAGCTCAAGTGAGCCACCAGCCTTGGCTCCCAGAGTTCTGGGATGACAGGCTTGAGCTGCTGTCCCTGGCTCTCTGTTGCAGGTTTTCATCAAGAATGAATGTTAAATTTTACTGACATCCTCTTCAACATCTATGAAAATACAATAAAGTATATAAATTGATGATTAATTAATTTTAATTAAATATGAATATTAGCTAATTAATAACTGAAATGAGTCCCTCTTGATGTGAAGTATTATGTTTTTCCCTTTTCTTTGAAGCATCCTTTTCAGACCTTCCAAATATTTTTAAGGCTAGTACAATGGACTTTCTTTCCACAGACTCACTGTTACCAATTTGTCACATGTGTTAGTTTGTATTTCTTAAAAGAAAAGAACATTTTCTGCTATCACTACAGTACAGTTAAAAAATTCAGGAAATTTAACATGGGCATAATGTATTATTTACTCAGTTGTCTAAATTCCAGTTTTATGTGGTTTCCCCTCAATGCCCTCTGTAGGAAGTCTTCTTCAGGATGACTACCTAGAATTTAGTTGTGACACCTTTTAAGTTTCCTTTAATCTGGAACATTGCCTTATTCTTCAAATGTCTTTTTATGATATTTTTGAAGAGTAACAGAGAAATTATTTTAGAAAACATCGCTCCATTTGTTAGCTGTTTCCTAGTGATCAGAGTTTGATGACACGATCTGGGCTGGAAAGCTCCAGAAGCTGTTTCTCTTCTTTTCGGCATAAGATTTTTGGTGTGTCAGGCTGTTGAATCATTGATTCACTTTGTTCACCAGAGTTTTCCACTAGCAAGTCACTATTTTTCCATTTGTAATCACTATACACTTTTCTGAGTGACTAAATTTTTTCTGACTGCTGAAATATTTTGTTCCCATAAAATCTTTCACCTATGGTTTTAGCATCCATTGATTCCATCAATTATTATTATTATTTTTGAGACACAGTTTCACCTTGTCATTGTTGGTAGAGTGCGGTGGCATCACAGCTCAACAGCAACCTCAAACTCTTGGACTTAAGCCATTCTCTTGCCTCAGCCTCCCGAGTAGCTGGGACTACAGGCACCCCCCACAATGTCTGGCTATTTTTATTTTTGTTATTATTGTAGTTGTCATTGTTGTTTGGCAGGCCCAGGCCTGGTTCGAACACACCAGCCCTGGTGTATGTGGCTGGAGCCCTGGCCGCTGAGCTACAGGTACCAAGCCTCCATCAATTATTCTTTTTTTTTTGACAGAGCCTCAAGCTGTCACCCTAGATAGTGCTGTGGCATCACAACTCATAGCAACCTCCAATTCCTGGGCTCAAGTGAGTCTCTTGCCTCCGCCTCCCAAGTAGCTGGGTCTACAGGCACCTGCCACAATGCCCGGCCATTTTTTTTTTTTTTTTGGTTGCAGCCATCATTGTTGTTTGGCGGGCCCGGGCTGGATTCGAACCCACCAGCTCAGACGTACGTGGTTGGCGCCTTAGCCTGTCGAGCCACAAGCGCTGAGCCTCCATCAATTATTCTTATCTCGAAAATTTTAGCATTTGTGCAATGTGTAATATCTGATAGTCTTCACTACAGAAAAATGTTACTATGAATTTTTTATTTCTTTTTCATTTATTGAATTATCATCCATCTTCACTATTATCAATGCTCTGTATTCCTATGCTTGGATGGTGGGAACCTCTGTAAACTTTTTCTAACAAATTGTCAACCTTCTTTCAGTATTTCCTTCCATCCTTTATAAGGGTTTTCATGGCATATCATTTTCATCCTTTTACTTTCAATTTACCTTTGCTATTTTTATATTTGAAATGCATCTGTTACAGAGGATGTATCATTTGATCTTGCTTTTTTAATCTTTTATGATAATCTCTGCTTTTCTGTTGATTTGTTTAATCCTTTACAACTGATGTGATTATTTAAGTTTATTTAAATGAATGGTATTATAAAATTTATTTCATCTGTTTTAGTATTTATTGTTGCCTTTTCTTTCCCTTGGTCTTCTTTTTTTTTTTTTTTTTGTCTTTGATCTTTTGATTTTCTTTTCCTGGCTTCTTTTTGTTTGTTTGAATATGTTTTATTTCAATGTATTGATGAGTTTTTAACTATAATTCTTTATTTTTACTACTGACGTTAAGAGCTACATCACTAACATACTGTCAGTCAGTCAGTTTATGAATTTTTAAAATTTTATCCAGATTATTGGTATTATTTATGAGAAAATTGATACAATTGGAGCTACTTTAACATTACCAGAAAGAGAATGCTCTTTAAAAAAAAAGTAATGCATTATTTTTAATTTTCTTTTTCTTTCTTGAAGGATATTTTGAGGGGCATGGAAACCTCGTTTGCAATACTTTTCAGCCCAGACACACACGGGCGCGCATGTACACAATATTATTTAATTGTTCACCAGCTTCCATTTTCTTAATTTAGAAATCTTTTCTTAGTCTTATTGCTGTTCTTCAGAAGGTAATCTTGTCATCTAACACAGAGCTCAGTCAATGTTACCGCTTGTTTGTTTTTTGACAATAGCCTATGGAGAGAGGAGTTTTATCTGGCTTTTAAAGGATTTTTCCTTTGGTTTATTTTTCAGCTTTATTACTGTATGCATAAGGATGAGTCTCTTTTTCATTTATCTTCCTTGGCATTTCTGGGGTTTCTTGCATCTCTATGCCATATCCTTCATCAGTTCCAGAAAATTCTCAGCCTTGTCTCTTTGAAAGTCTCAGCCCCATTCTCTCACGTCTCTCCTTCTGTGACTATAATCAAACATGTATCCGACTCCTCACTATATAATCTATATCTCTAACCTTCATGCTCTTTAAAAATTCTTGTTATTTTTTCTGTCATTTCCTGCTATTTTATCTCTCTATACATTTTTTTATATGTTCTCATTTGTACTAATTTTTGTTTTTGGGCTGCATGCTATTTGCTGTAAAACCCATCCTCTGAGTTCTTAATTTCAGTTGCCTTTATTGTCCAAGAATGACCTTTTCTGGTCTTCTATGTCATTTTTAGAGATTTCAACTCTCCGTAAAAAATTTCAAAATTGTCTTCTCTTTGAACATACAAAATGTAATTGTTGCATGTAATTAATTTAAAGGCTGTGTCTGATGTTTTCACTATTTGGGAAACTGAGAATCTGTTTCTATTTTTTTTTTTTTTTTTTTTTTTGGTTGCAGCCGTCATTATTGTTTGGCGGCCTGGGCTGGATACGAACCCACCAGCTCAGGTGTACATGGCTGGCGCCTTAGCCCGTTGAGACACAGGCGCCGAGCCTGTTTCTATTTTCTTATTTTCTTATTTCTGCTACTATCTTTTTATCTTGTCTTTCCAAACAATAAAACCCAAACAGTCTTTTATCTCCTTCCTATACTAGCACCACATAGAGTGATATTTGTGATATTTGCCCATTTTATATTCATGTCAGATTTTTTTTTTTTTTTTGCAGGCCGGAGCTGGGTTTGAAACCGCCACCTCTGGCATATAGGGCCGGTGCCCTACTCCTGTGAGCCACAGTGCCGCCCTCATGTCAGAGTTTTTATTTTCTTATTTTGCAAAGAAGAAAACTGACGCTCACAGGTGTTGGGTGACCTCAAAGCCATGCAAACATTGCAGAGTTCCTGGCACAGATCCAGGAGAGTTTCAAGTCTACTTGACTTCAAAGCTAAAGGCTGAGCTGTTAAACCCTTGGCTTCCTGGGAGAAGTTGGACATATAAGACTCTGTTGTCCCCAGTGATGGAGCTAAAATGAAACCAAGCCATTGCTTTTTCTTTTTTTCTTTTTCTTTCTTTTTTTTTTTTTCTTTTGAGACAGAGTCTCACTCTGTCACCCTTGGTAGAGTACCATGGTGTCACAGCTCACAATAACCTCAAAATCTTAGGCTTAAGTGATTCTCTTGCCTCAGCCTCCCAAATAGCTGGCACTATGGCACTACAGGTGTCTGCCACAATGCCTGGCTATTCTTTTTGTTGCAGTTGTCATTGTTGTTTAACAGGCCCAAGTTCCAACCTGCCAGCCTTGATGTATGTGGCTGGCACCATAACCACTATGCTACAGGCGCAGAGCCAAAACCAAACCATTGTTAAGGATAGAGTTTGGTGATCACGGCCAATGCTATCTCTTTGTTCACGTTCTTTTTGAGGATTGATTTAGCAGACACACACTGGCTGTGTGCTGTTTCTTGTACATGATCTGTAGCTGGACATCCAGCTCCCTTAGTGGTGAACTTGAAATAAGAGAAACAGCGATTTTATAATCATTTTAGGGAAGGCTCATCTGAGAGTTAGAGTTGAGCCGTGGCAAAGGGCTGATCTCTTTCTGCTAAGACAAAAGGCAGCCAGGAGCAGCCAGCCTTATAGACCCCTGAACTTTCTTTCTTTCTTTTTTATTATATCATAGCTGTGTACATTAATGCAATCATGGGGTACAATGTACTGGTTTTATGTACAATTTGAAATTTTTTTTTCTTTTATTAAATCATAGCTGCGTACATTAGTGCAATCAAGGGGTACAGTGTGCTGGTTTCATATACAATCTAAAATATTTTCATCAAACTGGTTAACATAGCCTTCATGGTATTTTCTTAGTTATTGTGTTCAGACCTTTATATTCTGCATTTAGTTAAGTTTTCTTGATTGCCCCCCCCATTCCAAATCCTCTCTCCAGAGGCTATTGTCAAAAAACAAACAACAGGTAACATTTATTGAATTCTAACCATGTGCTCATCACTGATCTCGAATGTGACATTTATTAATGCATTTAGTCCCCATACCAATACCATTAATTTTATTACTATCCACATATTGCACCTTAAAAAAACAAGGCACAGAGAGGTTCTGTAGCCTGCCTAAAGTCACGTGATCTGTACAGCAGCTGTTCAGAGTGAGACATAGGGACAGCCTTCAGGGCCCACCCCACCGGCCACGCTCACAGACAACAGGTAACTCCATTGTTAATTCCTTTTTGTGTTGAATGGAAAAGTGTGTCACTGATTTAGAAATGAAATACGGGACATGCATGGGAGGCTGTCCCAGGCCAAGTCCCAGGTCACCTGACAGCCATGAGATCCAGAAGTGTTGGTGATAACAGAAAAGCCCCAGGCTATGGGAGGCGACTGTGCCCCATGGAAGACTGCACCCCAACACCAAGTTCTTCACGGAAACAACCAGCCAGGAGTGGTATGATGTGGCGGCCAGCTCCCTCATGGAGGCAGAGCCCAAATTTCTGCTTAGCTATTCTCAGTAAAAAATTGTGTCTCTTCAAAGCTGCCTTTTGTGTGACAGGTTTTAAAAACAGTTTTAAATCAAAATTAAGGTTTTCATTCAGCGTCTCTTATGTAACAATTTTTTCCATATGTAAATAAATGTGGCAAAATGGATTTGAATGTTTCATTTGCAAAGAAAGACCCTTTGTGGGTGTGGTGCGGGCAGGGATGTCCTGGACTGTGTGGAGGGGACAGCAGTGAGGTCTAGGAGAAGAGGCACCTGCCTGGGGAGCAGGAGTCCCTAGGCCTGGCTTGACTCTGATTAGCTCCAGACCTCCTAGGGCTGAGCTGCTGGAGCCAAGGGATGTCCCCTTTACCCTGTCACCAGAGAAGGCACCAAGGAGCAGGCCAGCACGGGCACTCACATCAGAGCGCAACAGGGCCTGCCCTTGCCTGACCGTGCCCATCACTCACTCTGTGACTGTGACCAAATCGCGTCAGCATCTCTACGTATCAGATGGAGCCGACGATGCCCAGCCTGCTCCCACAGGGCCCACCCAGAAGCCCCAGGACAACACCTGTCTGAGCCTCAAGCATGATCCCAACATACCCATGGACTTTCACTCATTCTTAGGGCTTGGAGAGGGCCGGCAACACTGCGAGGGAGTGGGCCGAGTGTCAGCTGGAGAGCCCATCCCCTCCTCACAACCTCCCCAGCAGGCAAGCGTGACCCCCGACTTCCGTATGAGAGCACATGGGGCTACGAGCACCCAAGGACGGGGAGGGTAATTTCTGGGTCCCATTCCCAGCACACCTGTAGGGTCTGAATGTGCCTTTGAGCCAAAGAGGAGTGCGTTTTTGCCACGGAACCTGTGTTTCACTAAAGTCAACTTCACTAAAGTCATCGTCTGAAGACAAGGAGTTGTGCGACCCTGGGCCTTGGCTCCGAAGTCACTTTTCATCAGGGAGCACACCTCTCCCCATCCTCCTGAGAGTCCACAGTCCCTGGGATGAAATCCCAGCCTTTGCTCCTCACTCTCTGGCAGGTGGGGACTGATGCCTTCTACCATTTAGGAAAAAAAAAAGTGTAAATGGCGACAAAAGCTATTTTTATAATGTTTTTATCTATTCCATGACCGACATCAATATCACATAACAGTTCCACTGACATTGTATCACGTCCAATGGGCCCAGTGACCTGATTCAATGTCGGGGAAAAGCCTCGTACATCATCCCCGGGGCTGGATTGCGGCAGATCCATTACCGACGCTGCAGCCCCAAGTGTGCCCAGAACGGACGCCAAGTCCATTTTCCAGGCCTCCTTCCCGATCTTCCTGTTCCTAACTGTCCTGGCTCTCTGACCACAACCTCAGTCACCCTTTCGCAAACCCTCTTCACATTGTTCCGCCCCTGAACTTGCCGACTTTTGAGGGTCAGGGCACATCTGTGCATGTGGGGTTTAGAGGGTCACGCTGTAGGAGCTCAGTGAGCAAATACAGGAGAGGAAAAGGTGACGAGGAGGAACAGATGGGTGGTGTTTCCTCGTCTCAGCAGCCACGTCCGTGCTCCATCCCTCACAGCACTGGGCCTTGGTCAGGGTCCTGGAGGGAAGGAAAGTCGGTCTAGTCACAGCAGCTGGCACTAGCAGGGTCAAAACAGAAACATTGAAGGATTTGGGGTCGGGCGCCCATAGCACAGTGGTTACAGCGCCAGCCACATGCACCAAGGCTGGCAGGTTCGAGCCCAGCCCAGGCCTGTTAAACATCAATGACAACTGCAATAAGAAAATGGCCAGGCGTTGTGGCGGGAACCTGTAGTCTCAGCTACCTTGGGAGGCTGAGGCAAGAGAATGGCTTAAGCCCAAGAGTTTGAGGTTGCTGTGAGCTGTGACACCACGGCACTCTACCTAGGGTGACTTAGTAAGACTCCGTCTCAATAAATAAATAAATATATATATATAAATAAAGGCTTTGGAACATTATTGCAAAATGAAACCCCAATGCAGGAGAAACCCCCTGCCCCAGACTTCAGCCCTAGGTCGTGGAAGCCGACCAACACCAGGGGACACAGGAGGCCACCTGGTCAGGGTCCTCCACTGGACTCAGGGTGAGCGGGACCTCAGCTGGGGCCACCTTTCTGTCGTACCACCTGCTCAGCTATGCAGGATGGGAACAAACACAGGCTGCTGTGTCGTACGTGGGTTTAAGGGAGCCCTTGCTAATATTGCAATATATTTGTCATTTGTCTCAGTGGGAAGGCTGTTTAGTAGTCAAAACTGTAGAAAATTGAATATACACTTACTGTATAAAAATGATATGCTTGGTTAGTGATAGTTTGGAAGGAATAAGTACATCTATCATAGAAGAGCGGGCTGTCAGCTCTTTATATGTAAGAAAAATATTGAACACAAATGTGATAAATGTGGGGCGCTATTTACAAAAGTTATCGGATGAAGTTGGTGTATAGTAACTTCTTCCAAGCAAAGAGGAATATGGAAGGAAAAAGGAGAGACAATGGGAAGGGGGAAGCAAGAGAAAAGGAGTGGGGGATGCAAAGAGAGAGGAGGTGACAGAAAGTATGAAGGCAGAGGACCCAAAAGATCCCAGGAACGCGCCAGGTGTCACCCCACTCAGACACCGCAGGTGGCGGCCCTGCCCACTTCCTTCTCCAGAAGGGAAGGAGCAGATCCCTCATGGAACATGTTCTGTGAACTCTGAGTGGGGTCTGTCCCTGAGTCACTGGGAGAGGCAGCTGGAATGGACCTCGCTGTGGCCCAGAGGGGAGACTTAGATAAACATCAGCAATCTGAACCAAGGACAAATGGTTGGGTGTGGGGAACAGCTTCATACACAAGGAAGTTCCGGGTGGACAAGGAATTCAGAAACAACTTGGAGTGCTCCAGGTAGGGAGCTGGGGTGCTGAGGGGGCAGGTGTGTAGTGAGGGGACTGAGGCAGAGCCTATTCCTCAGGGCAGGGACCACCTATACATCAATAGTCCCCTAGGTCCAGGCCCTGGGACAGGGGCAGGGCCCTGTCTGAGGACACAGCAGGGAGGTCACCGAAGGCCACTGGTGTCAGCTCCAAGGAGCTGGGGTATAGCCTGTGTGATAGGAGAGGTCAGAGGGAGCCAGAGACCATCCTAGAGGGCATGAAGCATGACCGGGCCTTGAGTCTACGCTGTCACACAGCCCTTACAGCAGGCGGAGAGCCCGAGTCACGTAGCTGGAAAGCCACAGAGCTGAAATTGAAGCCAGACTGTCTGATTCCACTGTCTGAACTGTGCTGCCTCTGAGCAGTTCTCCTGCCCCAGCCACTCACCCAAGAGAGCACCTGTGATTTCTCACCTCGAGTCCGGTGAGAGCGTTTTCACTCTCCATCTGATCCTTGCAGGAGCTGGGAAGGTGAGGTGAGGGAGGGAGAAGGGTGGAGCTGGATGAAAGAGGGTCTCCCCCCGTTACGAAGGAGGAAGATTGAGGCTTCACCCAGCTCTAGAAGCCCCAACTTTATGCCTCCTGGTTCCTATTCACTGTTCTCAGCCCCACGTTCCTCCTCATTTCAGAGAAGCCTTTCTCATGAGGCAACTAAGATGAGCCATCCGGGCCAGGTCTCCACTCTCACCACAGCTCATGACCAGGAGAAGGGCCCCATCTCCAAAGCTGGAAATGCCTAATGAGTCATTTAATCAAAACCCGGCTTTTACCTACTAGCTCTGTCATCAGGACTTCCTTTGAGCTGCTGGATTCAACTATGCCTGAAGCCTGAGGTCCTGGTGCTTCTTGATTGTATAAAACTATAGCTTTTCTTTTTTTCTTTTTTCTTTAAAATGTAAGCAACTCACAACTCAACCCTATACCGTGGGTTGTGTCTGACATCCCTTCTGACTGGACTCTCTGGAGGGAGGCCACTGGCTTTAATGGCCAGTTAATCTTGCAGGATAAGAGCTGATCATTCCCCCAGCACATGAGGTAAGGTATGCTCCCTCGGATGACGTAGAGGAGGGAAATTGCTATCT
Source organism: Perodicticus potto (assembly GCA_963574655.1). Lineage (NCBI taxonomy): Eukaryota > Metazoa > Chordata > Mammalia > Primates > Lorisidae > Perodicticus > Perodicticus potto. Next base: position 31,599 of record CAUYRH010020542.1, on the reverse strand, counting down.
GCATTTACAGTCAACCATTAGTACTCAATAGCTTGTAAAGGGAGTACTTGAGGCTCAATCCTCAGTGAGCTTTAAAAAGCCATCAACTCCCTTACGGCTGCGTAATATTCCATGGTATACATGTACCATAGTTTATTAAGCCATTCGTGTGTCGATGGGCTCTTGGGCTTCTTCCATGACCTAGCGATTTATGAGGCAAATTTATATCTTTCAAGTGTAGACTACAGCCCACTTATTGCACAAGAAGATAGGGAAAGGGGAGAGGGAGGGAAGGGGAGGGAGAGGGAGGGTGGGGGGAGTGAGGATAGAGGGCGGGATCACACTGGTGGTACATATTTGAAAGGTTAGGAGAAAACTTCTAAATACGGATCAAAATTGTTCTCACAAAGTAATGAGAAAGTCTCTTGAATGCTATCACAATTAGGTTGATGAAAATATCTCTGATTGTATCTGAAGCCCGTATACTGTACCCCATGACTGAATTATTGTACACAGATATGATTTAATAAAAAAAAAAAAAAAGAATGGAAAAGCAGGTATCTGATATACTCAATACTAAGTTGAAACTAGTAGATTAACAACTACAGGCCCACATGAAAGAAAAACAAAATTTCATTCAAGAAGGGGGAGGATGTTTGGTGACTTCTCATCTAATAGGTACAATGTATGGGTATATGGCACACTTTCTGAGTGGAGGACCCGTCTACAAGTTGGACTTTACCTTACAAACTCAAGCAATGTAACCTAATCATACATACCTTTACATTAACCCCAAATAAATAAAGAACCACTTGTCAAAATCTTTGATGTTGGGAAGAAGAATGCCCCAGGGGAATGGAAGCTATACTAGAGAATATTATAAATGAAAATTTCCCAAATATCACCAAAGATTCTGAAACACTCCTTTTAGAGGGATAATGAACCCCAGGTTGCCTCAACTCTAATAGAGCTTCTACAAGACACATTGTGACGAACCTGTCCAAAGTCAAGACAAAGAAAAGATTCTTCAAGCTGCCAGGAGTAAGCACCAGTTGACCTACATGGGAAAATCCATCAGGGTGACTGCAGACTTCTCTAATGAAACTTTTCAAGCAAGAAGACAATAGTCATCTACTTTTAATCTACTTAAACAGAACAATTTCCAGGCCAGAATTCTATATCCTGCTAAACTAAGAGAAATCAAATCATTTACTGACATATAAACATTGAGGAAATTCAACACAATAAGACCAGCTCTACAGGGAATACTTCAACCTGTTCTACACACTGATCATCACAATGGATCAACAGCAAAGTAAGAACTCAGAAATTAAAGGACAGAACCTAACTTCCACAATGATGCAAAAGATAAAACTAAGCAATGGACTCTCACAAAATAAGATGAATAGAAGACTACCACACTTATCAATTGTCTCAAGAAATGTTAATGTCTTGAATTCCCCACTGAAAAGGAATAGATTGGCTGACTGGATTAAAAAACACAAGTCATCCATTTTCTGTCTGCAGGAAACACACCTAGCTTCAAAAGACAAATTAAAACTGCAAGTTAAGGATTGGAAGACAATTTTTCAGGCAAACAGAATTCAGAAGAAAAGAGGAGTTGCAATCTTATTTTCAGATACATGTGAATTTAAAGTAACTAAAGTCAAAAAAGACAAAGATGGTCACTTTATGTAGGTCAAGGGAAAAATACAACAAGAAGATGTTTCAATTCTAAATATTTATATGCCCAACTTAAATGCTCCCAGATTCTTGAAACAGACCTTACTCTGTCTGAGCAATATGATAATCTATAACACCATAATAACAGGGGACTTTAATACTCCTCTTCCAGAGCTGGAAAGATCCTCTAAACAGAAATTTAAAAAAGATATAAGAGACTTAAAAGAGACCCTAGAAAAACTGTGCTTGATAGATGCATATAGAACACTCCATCCCCACGATAAAGAATATACATTCTTCTCATCGGCCCATGGAACATTCTCCAAAATTCATCATATCCTAGGACACAAAACGAAGCTCAACAGACTCAAAAGAATTGAAATTTTACCTGTATCTTCTCAGACCACAAGGCACTAAAGGTGGAACTCAACTCCAACAAAAACATTCAACCCTATGCAAAGGTGTGGAAATTAAACAACCTTCTGTTGAATGATAGTTGGGTGCAGGAAGAAATAAAACAGGAAATCATTAACTTCCTTGAGCATAACAACAATGAAGACACAAGCCCATATATCAATGGGCAAGAAATATGAGTAAAACCTTCTCTAAAGAAGACAGATGAACGGCTGATTAAAACTATCTATGACAAACCCACAGCTAATATTTTACTGAATGGAGTAAAACTGAAAGCTTTTCCTCTTAGAACTGGAACAAGACAAGGTTGTCCTCTGTCACCATTACTATTCAGCATAGTGCTGGAAGTTCTAGCCAATACAATTAGGCAAGACGAGGAAATAAAGGGCATCCAAATGGGAGCAGAGGAGGTCAAATTCTCCTTCTTTGCTGATGATATGATCTTATACTTAGAGAACCCCAAAGACTCAACCACAAGACTCCTGGAAGTCATCAAAAAATGCAGTAATGTCTCAGGATATAAAATCAATGTCCACAGGTCAGTAGCCTTTGTATACACCAATAACAGTCAATATGAGAGGCAAATTAAGAACACAACTCCCTTATAGTTTCAAAGAAAATGAAATACCTAGGAATATACCTAACAAAATATACCTAATACACCTCAAAAAAAGGTGAAGAACCTCTATAAAGAAAATTATGAACTCCTAAGGAAGGAAATAGCAGAAGATATTAACAAATGGAAGAATATACTATACTCATGGCTAGGAAGAATCAACATTGTTAAAATGTCTATATTTCCCAAAGTAATCTACTGATTCAATGCCATCCCTATTAAAATACCAACACCGTACTTTCAAGATTTGAAAAAAAATGATTCTGCATTTTGTATGGAATGAGGAAAAAACCCATATAGCTAAGGCAGTTCTTCGTAATAAAAACAAAGCCAGGGGTATCAGCCTACCAGATTTTAGGCTGTACTACAAAGCCACAGTGGTCAAGATAGCATGGTACTGGCACAAAAATAGAAACATAGACATTTGGAATTGAATAGATAACCAGGAAATAAAACTAACATATTACAACCACCTAATCTTCGATAAAGCAAACAAGAACATACCTTGGGGGAAAGACTCCTTATTGAATAAATGATACTAGGAGAACTGGATATTCACAAGTAAAAGACTGAAACTGGACAAATATTGATTTAAGATGGATAAAGGACTTAAATTTAAGGCATGAAATGATAAAAATCCTCAAAGAAAGCATAGGAAAAACACTGAAAGATATCAGCCTGGGGAAAGACTTCATGAAGAAGACTGCCATGACAATTGCAACAACAAGAATAAACAAATGGGACTTAATTAAACTCAAAAGCTGTACTTCTGTACAGCTAAGGAGACAACAACCAAAGCAAATAGACAACCTACACAATGGGAAATGATGTTTTCATATTTTGAATCAGATAAATGCTTGATAACTAGGGTCTATAGAGAACTCAAATTAATCCACATGAAAAAAGCCAACAATCCCATATATCAATGGGCAAGACACATGAATAGAACCTTTTCTAAAGAAGACAGACGAATGGCTAACAAACATATGAAAAAATGCTCATCATCCCTAATTATTAGAGAAATGCAAATCAAAACCACCCCGAGACACCATCTAACCCCAGTGAGAATGGCCCACATCACAAAATCTCAAAACTGCAGATGCTGGCATGGATGTGGAAAGAAGGGAACACTTTTACACTGCTGATGGGACTGTAAACTAATGCAACCTTTTCAGAAGGAAGTATGAAGAACCCTCAAAGATCTCAAGCTAGACCTCCCATTTGATCCTGCAATCCCATTACTAGGCATCTACCCAGAAGGAAAAAATTCCTTTTATCATGAGGACACTTACACTAGACTGTTTATTGCAGCTCAATTTACAATCGCCAAAATGTGGAAATAGCCTAAATGCCCACCAACCCAGAAATGGATTAACAAGCTGTGGTATATGTACATCATGGAATAGTATTCAGCCATTAAAAAAAATGGAGACTTTACAGCCTTTGTATTAACCTGGATGGAAGTGGAACACATTATTCGTAGTAAAACATCACAAGAATGGAGAAGCATGAATCTTATGTACTCAATCTTGATATGAGAACAATTAATGACAATTAATGACATGGTGGGGGTGGGGGAAGGGGAGAGCAGAGAGAGAAAGAAGGAGGGAGGGGTGGAGGAAAGGAAGAGCAAAGAGAGGGAAGGAGGGAGGGGGTGGGGTCTTGCCACCTTTTGGGAGCAAGACACGATTATGAGGGACTTTACCTAACAAATGCAATCCGTGTAACCTGGTTTCTTGCACACTCAATGAATCCCCCCCCAAAATCTTTGATGTTGTTAATATTTATGCAGAACTTTTACAGGTTGATCACTCCCAAGATATCAGTGAGATGGGCATAAGGTCAGGCAGTACTAGGGATATTCCGTAAATACACAGAGACCAGAAGTGGTGATGTACTGCAGGCCTCAAAGTGAATTTGTGCTCAAGTTGGAACAAAACCAGGATTTTTCTGGACATCTGTTTTAGTGTCCTTCCCATTGATCTGGGTTGCCCCCTAATGGCTGGCCAATCATGGCCACACCCACTCTCTCTCCCCTCCCAGGTCAGAAAAGCTGCTCTCTTGTTGAGTGTTTTGAGTATGTTTCTGGGTGGCTGGTATTTGTGAAGCATCTGTTTGTTTGGAGGAAGGTGTGTAGTCTAGAAATAGGTTCCCACTTTCACAGGTTCTGCAAGGGGAAGCTGTCCATCTGCCTCTCCACTGTCCCCAGGCTATATGCTAGGCAGTGTTTAAATGCAGGCTGTCTGGGACCAAGTCCTCCATCATCTGGCTTTCCTAGACCACACTTAAGACAGACTCCTTCAAGCCCTGTTCTCCACTGGGTCTCGTTGTTGGCCTGCAGAGACCAGTTTTAGCAAAGAATCCTGCTAAGCCAGTTTATGGAGAACCCCTCACCCCTGATATCCAATCAAGCTTCTGCTCCTCCATCCTTGGTATCTAATCAAGTTCCTCTTCCTCCTCACCCTTGACACCTAACCAAGAAATTTTCTATCCTCTCCTCACTCTGCACCCTGGCTATAAATCTCCACTGATCCTTGTGTATCTGGAGTTGGGTCTAGCCTCTCATTTGTTGCAGTAGTCTTGAGTAAAGTCAGTCTTTCATGTGTCCACTGGATTATTTGTCTTTAATACCAGGGAAGTACTTGAGGCATTCTCCTTCTGTGCCCTACCTGGGCACCAAGGGGCATGTATGTCTGTATCCTCAAAATTGTCCTTAAAACTTGAATGACTTGTCAACCAGCCTGTGAACACTTAGCCTTTGAAGTGATGAAGAATTTACCCATGCCCTTCTCAAACTGACTTTTGCCCAACCCAGGTCTGGAGGCCCTGCTATCCCTGGGAAGGGGCAAGCAATGCTTCAACCTTCGACCGGTATATCCCCTTCCTATGCTCTGTCGAGACCTCCTACTGTTTCTACCCGCGGATGCCCAGAGTCTCATGCATCCTGGGTGAAGCCATGTCTGGTTCTAGAGAGGGGCTGGCAGTGCTGAGACCCTGGGGAAGGGGAGCAGGGACGGCACTGAGGCTTTCTAAGCTGCTCAACCAAGAAGGGTAGGAGAGTCAGGCATGAAAACCAATGAGCAAGCTACAAAGACCAGCTCCACCACTTAGTCCTGGGAAGCCACAGAGAGAGGCTCCATCTTTTGGCTACCCTGCTTTCTTCCTCCCTTTTCCCTTTCCAGAATCCCAGCGGCCTTCTTCAGGCTGAGCAGGTCTGTCTACTGCTGTCATTGTCGCTGCTGCTGCTCTCAGATGCCTCAGTGTGGGGGGTTGCATGCGTGCGCGCGCACCCAAGCGCACGTGAGTGTGTGTGTATGTGTGTGAGTGAGCGTGTGTGCGTGTTTTCTCCAGAGTGACTGGTTTGTGCTGTCATCAGCCGTTGTTTTGGTAAATGGCGAGTTAAACAGATATATCCAAGCGTAAAATCTAAAAAATGTTCCCTCTGGGCGCCCGGGGGGTGTTGTTTGAAATCAACTACATATCAATTGAGCGGCGGCGAGCGGATCCGATGATAAATTCCAGTCCACAGACGCCTTATAAATTACATTTTTTTGTTCGCGATCTTGCCTCATCTCAGCTCCCCAGAGGCCCTTAGACTGAGAACTATGATTGTGTTGGAGAAACGTTTGCTCAGCTTGAGCAAGGCCATTAGCATTGCATGTGCCAGTCCGTCCCTGTGCTCCCCCCACCTCCCCCAACCCCCTCCCCCGCCCATTTAACAAAATACAATATGTGCCTGGTAATTTTTCTGTTCATTATCTCATTGTTTTCTGTAAGTACAAGGTTAGATTGAATTACTGCGGGCTCCGCCGTCTATTTGTAATTCTCCTTCCATGCCGAGCTGCTAATGAATGGGCAATTTAGTCAATTCTTTGTAACGGCTTCTTCTGTGCGTCAGCCACTTAATTACTCTGAGCCTTTCTCACTGCTGCTTTATTGCATGGAAAGTCAGGGCTGCTTTGAGGGTTTGGCACGGGGATCTCCAGCTTCCAAAAAGAAAAAAAAAAAAAAAAAAGGGAAAAAATTGTCAGAGGCAACCAGGATTCTGTATCCTCCACGCTTCCTGCTCCAGCAGTGGCTGCAAGAACATTAGGTGGTCTTGTCACACAGCCCGTTTTATCTGCACACGGGGTTTATCTTCCTCCTTCCTGGCTGACAGTTGCCTTAATCCTGGCCGCGACAGACACCGTCAGGGTGGCAAGAAGGTGCAGTCTCTTGCACAGAGAACAGCCTCTTAAAGGTTGGTGCTGGTGTGTTAAAACACTGTTATTATTAGCCTGAGAATTATGTTACCTATCCCATTGCCAGCATCTCTAAATCATAGGTAGGGTCCTTTTCTGGGACATTCAGTGTTTCCTCTTTGCCTTTGTACAGAACGCTTTGCCCTCGTAACATAGGGGAACAGGGTGGGCTGTTTATTATCCTCATTCAACAAAGGGAAATGCCAAGTATGTGTGTGAAGGGACTTGCTCAGGTCAACCAACCAGGAATAACAGGACCAGGACTTGCACTCGGGTCACCCAAGTCACCTCTCATCTTCTCACTCCACCCCACTGCCTGAGGGGAAACTTAAGACTATTGTTCTGTGGCTGGGCTGAAATGTCCTAAGGTGGAAACAGAGAAGCTTGGCCTTACGGGGACCTTCCAGAGTTATTCTGGAAAGGGAAGAGACTTTCTGGCAGTGGCTGGGAGGCTGAAACCCCCAAGGACTGGGAACTCATTAAATAGAACATCCGTTTACAAAGTGGCACCTTTGTGTACATCTGTCACACTACCAGGATATTTCATGTGCTCCAGAGTTAGGGTACATATAATTTATCATCCCAACTGGGGTATGTTAGGAAGTGAAAGGATGCACAGTGACTAATCATGTTGCGGCCCACAGGAGTGAACTGGTGCTGTCCAGAGCAAACCAGGTCATGTGGTCACCTCGCCCAGATGAATGAGAATGTGTGAATCCTGTGCCAACATGTCTCAGACCTGAGTTTTTCTGATGACAATTCTTAGGAGCCTGCCAGCTGGATCTACCCCTGTGTTTACAAACACTCCCTGCTGCTCTATATCCAGTGATGTGTAGAAGCTAAGGGGAGCTTTACCCTATGCAGAAACTGATGGATTCAGGAGTACTGAGGGGCACCCAGCTAGGCAATAGAGATGTAAGACTGAGAAGACAAGGTTTTCTGGCTGCTCTAGCAGAAGGAAGGTAAGTGGTTCTCTGAATGTTGCTGATTTCCCCAGACAGGACCCTGAACTCAGCAAGCCTCTACTTACAAGAAAAGCTCTAGTCCTCCATTAGGGTCTCGTTCATTCCTCTTCATCCTTTAGATGTCATTTCCTTCAGGAAGCCTTCCCTGATCTCTGAGATTACAGTAACGCCCCCTTTCTTCTACTTCATGGCATTCTTTCTATTCTTTTCATCTTCATTATTTTCCACAGTAATTACTTATTTGTGTGGTTATGTGCTCAATGCCTTTCTTTCCTCTCCCCCACCCAACCCTGATCTGTGTCATGTGGCCCTCAGTAAATGCTTATTCAACACTAAATCACATTTATTTTGCATTTCTCTTACTGATATGTCATCATTGTACATATTTGGGGGGGTGCATGTGATATTTTGATGTATGTATACAATATGTAATGATCACATCATTAATGGGAATATCCATCACCTTAAACATTTATCTTTTTTTTGTGATGGGAGCATTTCAACTCTTCTAGCTATTTTGCAATATACAATAAATTATTGTTAACTATAATTTCCCTACTGTACTATTGAATACTAAAACTTATAGCTTTTATCTCACTGTACCCCTTAACCATCTTCTCCTCCTTCTCCCCTCCTCCCTTACCTTCCAGCCTCTGTTAACCACCATTCTGGCTTACATCTAAATAGCTCTCCCAGGTGCTAGGCATTGCTGTAAGTGGTTTACAGATTTTACTCATGAAACCTCATAGCAATTCTATGTGATGGTTACCATTATTATACTTATTTTATCAATAAGGAAACCGACATGCAGGGAGGTTAGCTAACTTGTCATGGGGGATGCAGGAGTTGAATTCAGGCAGTCTGAAGTCTGGAAAGAGTATGGAGATTGGAGCTAGAAGATGTTACCCTCCAGGACTGGCTCTGTTTTATGTTAGCATTGTGCCTTTGAACAAGTCATGGAGTTCCCAGGCCACATTTTGCTTTCCTGTGCAGTAGAGGTTACAATAAACCTTCATACATCTCACCATTTTGCCAAGAGTGGCAAATGAAATAGTATTATGTGTGTTTAAAATGCCCTGGTTCTCTGCAAATGGAGGTATGATGGTTAGCTGAAGATAGCCTTCCCACCCCCTACATCAGCCCCACTGGTGTCCCCATCATTCCCATGGACACTACACCATTACTAACTTCTCACCTTCACTCATGAACCAAAGGTTTGGAGGCCCATTTCCTTCCCTCTTTTTGGCACCTCAGGGCCAAGTGCAGACGTGGAAACACTTGTGAAACTGAACAGAGCCAGCCACTTTTCTGGATCTAGCTCTAGTTGCTTCCTCTGCCGGAAGTCTTCCTGGATTGTTCCAGGCCTTTCTCCTCTCTCTTCTGAATTCCGTGTGGTACCCAATCTGCAACAACACAAAGCATTCTAGTCTATCCTGGTTGCACCTGTCCTCTCCATCAAACTGTAAAGTTGTGAAATCAATTTAGTGGGCTGCAATCAGGAGGAGGAGGAAGAGAGAAGTAGACAAGTGGAGTAGAAAATACTGCAATGTATGACACTTGGTGAGGTGAAGAATTATATCAGGACACTCTTGTTCCAGTTATAGCTGCTTACACACAAACGCACACACACACACACACACACGGGTGTTGAGTCAGTGTGAAATGTATGTCTTAATTTGAGGATTGGTCTAGAAAGTTCTGCCAACTCCGCTGGAGTGAGAGCTTGTCAGTGCGAGCTGAGTCATCCTCTCTGACAAAGCGGTTGCTCACCTCTCCCAGTGCTTTCTTTCCCTGGACAGAACAAGGTGCTGTCTCCTCTGCCCACCCGTGTACACCTCTAATGGTCTGGAGGGCGTTAAGTGCTAAGGGTTCCCAAGGGTGTCCTCTCATGTTCCCTGATACTTGCCCTGCCTTGGGTTTTCAGGGGAGGAGGAACTGCCTCATCCTCTCCCGTGGGGTTCCTGCGTGGCTCCAGGTTTCTGCCATACCTCTGATGTGGGCTGTCCCCCAGCAGGTCCTCTACCTCTCCTTGGGTTCCTGGGTGTCCTGATGCAGGCATTGCTTCCTGCAGGGCAGGGCAATGTCTTTTCTATTTCCTCTTCTCTCCTGTCTGCTTCCATAGGGGAGCAATTCCTCATGCCTTAAGGTTTGCTGTTATTTTGCAGCCCTGAGCCTCAGTTTCCTCAGCTGTTATTGCATCCTCAGGGGATCCAGAGGGGATCCGGAGAGAATATAATTCAATAATAGAAAATACGCCAGAAGGTCCCAGCACAAAGGAAACACTGAATAAGTCCTCCCTGCCTCTTCCCCTCCTTCCTCTCCCCCTTCCAGCTGTAGTTGGGATGGGGGCAGGAGGAGGGCTGGGGGATTAACATGTGCAGGGCTCATGCTGCTTCCTGTGATCACAGCCCAGTTCCACGTGTGCCCAGTGTCCTCCTAGAGATGGGACCATGGGCTCTCCACACTGCTGGGTGAAATAACACCGGAGCTTCTCTTTTACAGGTTTAATTTCTATTTTACAGGATGCAGCACTCGGGGGCAGAGATGCCCAAGTCAGGGGCAGATATGTCCTGTCCTTGAGTGTTTATCGTCTAAGCAGGCTCCATGACCGTGTGGAATACAAACCCCTGTCCTCATGAATCTTTCATTCTGTAAGATAACAATGGCCAATCTCATAGCATTCCTCTCCGCCAGACTTTGTTCTAGGCACTTTCTGTAAATTAACTCATTCCACGCTCATGACAACTCTGTAAGGTGAGTATTCAATAGAGGGTGAATAGAGTTCCCATTTTACAGATGAGGAATGTTGTTACAGTCAAAGCTCCTGAAACTTTCCCCAGGTCCCCCAGGCAACAGGCAGTAGAATTCACATTCAGACATGGGCAGCCCAGTTCTAGCACAGAGCTCAGAGGGAAAGGCCTGGCTGCCTTCAATCCCCTCTCAGATAGTATGCAACATTTCAGTCCAATACTTTGGGAAAACACCCTGGTTTTTAAAAAGTTTGTTCTCTCTGACACAATATTAAGATTCTAAGAAACAATGCTGAATCAAGACCATGTATTGTGAAGATACTTTTCACGGTATCATTTTAAAAGAAGGAAAGAGAGAAAACTTAACTGTTAGCATAAAAGTGTATGTTGATTAGTAGCATGTAAGCTCTCCAATTTGTACAAATAATGAACACTTCGAATCCCATAATGGCATAAAAGTATGTATGATTTACGTACAAATGACTTAATAAAAAATAATAAATAAATAAATAAATAAATTTCTTAGATGTCTACAAAAAAAAAGTGTCCAAGTCTCATCCTGAACACCAGTCAACCTGAGATGGCCTTTCTGGCAGGCCCCACCCACATACAGCTCCAGATAAGGAGCAAAGGGCTCTCTGCCCGCCTGCCATCTCACTGACTCTGACTACTGAGGGCAGGGACTCTGTTTTATCAACCCCTGAATCCCTCACTTACAAGAGACTAGTAAACATTAGGCCCTTGATATCTACAGAAAAAAGAAGTGATAATGGCCGAGTCTAGATGGTGGTTGATATGGTGTTGCCTATAACATTCTTTCACTTTTCCTGTATCTTTGAAACTTTTCAAAGTAAAATGTTGGACTAGGGGAGGAAAAATAAATGAAGGAAATGTATAACCAGATTATAATAGTATGGAAAATGTTTATGCAAATGACTAAAAAAGAAGGAAACAAATGAAAATTACACCTGCAAAAATGTATGTGGAAAAAATGGTGGAAGGAAGTACATAAACTACACAAACTTAAGTAGGGTTTGGGGACAGTGACACTATGCGTGATTTGTAATATTTCTCTTTTCTTGTATTTTCCATATTCCCTGCAATGAACACATTTTACTCCCATAATGAAGTAGACTTCTTGTCTGCTGAGAGTCTTCAGCCCAGGGTTTTCTAACAAACCATGGGTCCCAATTTTATCCAATCCAGTGCATAAAACAAAGACAAACTTGGACTCTGTGAGAGAAGTCTGTGCTTAATGGCAGGATTTCCGGCAGTGCTACTTTCAAAGGCCAGAGAAAAGGCATCCTTATGGCTGATGTCAGCTGGTGTCAGACCCCCCTCCTTTACCCAAGACCGAGTCAACCTTTTCTTGCCCCCCACTCCAGGTTTGGAGCTTATAGAGGTATTGTGGTCCCTCAGCTACCTCACATGCAAGAGCACAGTGCCCTAAGCAAACAGGTAATGGCTGGCCCAGCCCTTTCCCCGTAAAGGCAGTCCACATGGCCATTAGGAGAGGGAAATACTAGGAGACCTTGCCCAACCTGACCTGGCATGTCAACAATGCCACCCCTCTCCCCCTGCCTCACTGACCTGCACCAACGTCTCCCTCAGGCCACCCTGATCTCCCCAGCTTGGCTGTCACGACCGTGGCTACTACTTGCTACAGAGCTGTGAATTTCTGTGCCTATTCCCACATGGACACTAGTCTTCAAGCATGCTATCCACCAGTCTGTCCACTTGGCCTGTGTTCCTGGTACCCAGCCATGGCCTCAGGCATGAGGCTTGGATGAGGCCAAAGCTGACATCCTGCATGGAGAACTTTGTGAATCTTTTAGAAACTGCTGAGCCCTTCATCCTGACCTGGCTTTCCCTAGGCAGTGCACTTGAGCAAGTTCTGAGATCTCCATGGTGGCAACTTCCATTTTTCAAAATGAACTAACATTTATTAAGCATCTATAATCAGTCAGAGGCTATGCTATGGGCTTGGTTAATTCTCACCTGATATTTCGGCATCTAATTATGATCCTTATTTTCCCAGTGAGGAAACTGAGGCTCAGAGAGGTTAAATAACCTTAATAAGGTCAAACCTCCTAAGTGACTAAACCCAGATTTGAACAAAACTTCTAAAACTATAACTGTTAAACAAATGAAAGGAATTATAAATGTTTTGAACCTGCAGGCACTCTCTTTGACAATACAAGTACAATTGGAGAGCTAATTGTCAGTCATTCACATCTTACTGGGAATTAATAAGAAGGATTTCTTCCTTGACTGAAGCCCAGGCCCAAGACACCACAGGGAGAATTTGTAGTCATTTACACCATAGTGTGAATTAACCAGAGGAAATTCCTCCCTGACAGCTGCCCAGGACCTACACACCTAGAAAAGAGGATTTGGGTTAATGGGAAGTGAATGATAGAAGGAATAATTTTGGACAAAGGGCAGTTACATACATAAAGGGGACAGGCCCTGTTGTGTCCTGACAGTAATGCAAAAGTCTTAACCCAGGGGACAGAGAGGATGATGACTTGAAACAAAGTACACTTCCATTAACTTTCTCTTTGTGGCTAGGAAGTGGCCTTCTGCCTGTGATTTCAGATTACTGAGAGAATCAGGAGTGTTGGCTTCTCATCCAAAGGCCCTGAGAGTGGGGGATTTGCCAAAATTAAACCTCAAAATGCAGTGTGGAGCAGAGAGAGCAGTTGTGGCTCATCACCCAGGAGCGCTGGACCATGTGACTTTGGGAAGGTCTTTCTTCCACCCTGGACTCTAGGGTTCTCTCAAAAGAAACACCTCTAGTGTCAACACTGTGATTTCATATATTAGTGCTAATCTTGGGTTCATCTTAAAAGGTCAAGGTCTCCACCATGCCCCTAAGAAGACACGGATGGCAGTGGGGAGTAGGAGGTTGGGTCACCTACTCACCCTGTGCTTGAAGAGGAGACACACAGTTGCTGTCACTCACTCAGTACTGATTTTGGTTAAGGCCCATCTCTCCCTGCTCTGAAATCAGCTCTCTCCCTGTCTGTTCCCTGCATGGGCCAGCAAGCTTTCAGAAGCAGAGACTGGATTTTGTCCCTTCCAAACCCTTAGCATCATCCATTGTTCCTGACACCATGATGCTGCACTTGCTCATTGTAGGTTTGTTGAACTACTGAACAGAAGAATGGAATTTGCACCTATTAGAATTATTTTCATGAAGCTCTGTCTTAAGAAGCAGGAAAGACCATTTTCTATCTCTTTCCTTCAACCATTACTAGAGGCAGCTCCCACTTAACAGATGCAAAAACTGAGACCCAGAAAACTGATGTGACTTCAACTGTTACATATGCAAAGCAGGAAGGGACAGAGATTCCCTATCATGTTTTAGATTCCTTAATATTACATATGAGGAAATTGAGCCCCAAGGAGTAAGGTGATGATGGCATAATAAGGATCCACAGATCATCAGTGGTAGGGTGGGGGGACAAGAGAGCAGCTCCCAAATCATAGTTTAAGGCTACTTAAAACAGAGCTCAAGCAGCCTTGGAATTCAGCTCCAGGTTCCCATGGCAACTATGTGGAACAAACCATCTTCTTTGGGTACCATCGACTCATTCTTTACATTTTTTTCTCCTTTGAGGGGAAATATACTCTTTACTCTCCCCAAATGGACTCATTTATGAAAGGAAGAGATTAGGACACCTTCCAGAAACAGGTATCCAGGCAGGCAATAGAAATTCTGGCTGACAGAAGCCTGGAGAAGCTTCTGGATTTGTGAGTGTGTCTAAATGGAATTAATGACATGGAGAAAACCATTCGGGATTCTCTGTTTGGAATTTCTTGGCTTATCTTTGCAGCCCCTTTCTGTACATCTCTTCGTGAGTAATAGCAGTCCTTAATCATACAGAATATGTTACATATATCTGAAATCTCATGCTTCCCTAGAGGTTTTTACCATACTTATTTCATTTCATCCTGAGACATAAATAGGGTAGTTATTGCCATTTTTCAGGTGGGGAAACTGAGGCCCAGGGAGGTGAAGGCTGCAGGGCTAGTGTAGAGTTCCTCCACTCCTTATCTGAAGAGAGACCAAGGGGTCAGCACTGGGTGGACATCAGACATTTGCTAGATACTCCGGATACCTCAGTGAGGGCCCAGTTATCAGAGGCAGAGAAGAACCCCGTTGTCAGGGGACAGATAGCAAACAAGTGAAGAACTGGAATTCTCACATGTCCTTGTAATTGCTGTGGAGTAAGACCAGGGAGGGACACCTATAGGATGGCTAGGGATAGGTCTCTAAGGGGCAGCATTTATGCTGAGGCTAAAAGGGGGGAAAGAGCCAGTATAGGCAGAGGGAGAAGGGGACCTCGTCTGAGGAGGTGGACCAGAACGCTGAGAGCACAGAGGTTTGGATCTTCAGGGAAGTGACAGGGGCCAGTGAGGGTCCAGCATGGAGCTGGGAGTGGAGAAGAGAACTTAGAGGTGAGACTGGAGGATAGAGGGGCCAGATCATTTCAGGCCTTCCAGACCAGGTAAGATGTGTGCACACAATCAAATGAACCTTTACTCTCATATACCCAAACCTGAGGGCACGCACACGTGTGCTTCACATGTCCACACATGCACTGACACATGTACATGAACTTACCTGAAAATGCACATATGTACACAGAAACACATATACACAACACTTACACACATTGCCGTCTGCACTTGAGCACACTGACACACTCATGCACATCCCCATGCAGACTCACATGTACCCACATGTCCATTCACATCTGCACAAAAGCACATAGACACATTTTCTCATGCACATGCATGCTTTGCCTCATGAATGCACACATTTGTACGTACACGCACACATAGACACTCACACATGCACATGTATGGCCCGTAACAAGCCCAGCTCAGATGAACTCTCAGCCACAGATAAACTTCGCTGCTGGTTGGTTATAATCTTTCATTGGAACTGACACGTTGATGGCCCCAGTTTTTCTAGGAAGTGACCTTCATGCCGGCTATTGATTTCCAGTGGCTATCAGGCACCTGCCACTTGAGTGACAGGCTGGGTTGGAGGTCAGCCTTTAAATAAAGCTTCTGGATTACTAAGCACCAGCCACTCCAATGAAAATGGAAATTGGCAGCCCAGGCTCCCTTTTATGTGGTGTGCTCATGCTGATGGAGTTTCAGCCTTGAGTGACCACCTGCACTCCACTGCCCAGGCAGGGAGTGCTGTGGGTGCCCACAGGTGTCTGTTTTACACGAAGCTGGGCTGCAGGTTGTGGGAGACAGCAGTTTCCAAGGCCTGAACGTTCCTAGACTCTATTTTTCAGCAGAGCCTGAGGCTGTTTCCCTCATGGCAATCTGGTAACAGACAACTGCTACAGGTCCCAAGACCAATAAGTGACCCACTTTGTGATCTTGGGCGGTAGCATCACCTCTCTGGGCCTTGGCTACTTCCCTCCCCCTCCTATTCCATCTACCCAGGCTCCTAAAACCTCTTCCAATTTCATAAGACTGTGGTCCAAGTAAATGAGTTAAAGTGGAGGTGTGCTGAGCTAGTTGGAGAAGGTGCTATTAGTAGCTATGTTTTAAAAATACTACAACTAGGGCCAGGAGCAGTGGCTCACGCCTGTAATCCTAGCACACTGGGAGGCTGAAGCAGGAACATCACTCGAGCACAGGAGTTTCACACCAGCCTGAGCAAGAGCAAGACTCCATCTTTTTTAAAAATAGAAAAGCTAGTCAGGCATTGTGGTGGGTGCCTGTAGTCCTAGCTACTCAGAAGGCTGAGACAGGAAGATTGCTCGAGCCCACGAGTTTGAGGTTGCTGTGAGCTATGGCACCGTGGCGCTTTACCCAGGGTGACAGAGTGAGACTCTATCTCTACTAAAAATAGAAAAACTAGCCAGGTGTTATGGTAGGTGCATATAGTCCCAGCTACTTGGGAGGCTGAGGCAAGAGGATTGCTCAAGCCCAGGAGTTTGAGCTTACTGTAAGTTATGATGACACCATGGCATTCTACTCAGGGCAACAGAGCGAGATTCTGTCTCATAATAAATAAATAAATAAATAAGTAAATAAATAGAATAAAGATACTACAACTAGGAATCACAATACTCGGCTAAATCACATGTTTATTTGATGATCCAGGTGCTCCTCAGGTTGGTTGCAGCATCTTGGGGCATTATGGCAAGCAGAGGTGTGGGAGTAGAAGGACCGAAGGAACTTTCTGGTTCTCACAGTTCCGTCTTTTGGCTCTCCTGCCAGGACACAGATGGAGGCCAGGCCAGAGACACCAACTAATCTGGTATTCTGTGCCAGCCTTCCAACTGGACAAGAATTAAATCTAACAGCCAAACGCCATCCTTGAAACATGTCCTGCACCTCTGTGACTCCTACCCTGGAACACACCTGCTCTCTCTGGGACCTGTGTAAGTACACTGCCCCCAGAACAGCCTACCAAACTGCTGCTCCTCGGGGCCTGCCCAGGCACCAGGCGCATATGGTTCAGGGAATCACTGAATAGTCCTTTTTCTCTGGCTTGGGGAAGTGCATTTAGCCCTACTTCCCAACATGGATGTGAATAATTTCCACTACAAATCTAAGTTTACAACGACGACAAAAAACCTTTTCTTGAATGGGCTTGGAAAAAGCAGAAAAGGCTACCAGCTTCCAGTTTCCTAGCCCCCCTCCAGTGCAAAGATCTGCCCTTTTCTGGCTCTCCCTGTACATCTGATGACCTTTCTGGCCTATGTGCTTCTCATGAAATGAGGTTTGCATGTCCTGAAGAAAGGATGTGCAGAAATTAGAAATGTCTTCAAATCAGTTATTTGGCCAAGGAAGTGATTCATTAAACAAAATCAGAGAAGCAAGAATTGAGGATGAACCCTGAAACTCAGAAAAGTTGCCTAGGTTGAAGGGAAGAAGCCCAAGCAATCTTCCATGAACCAGGCTCCTAGTCACAACTTGCACTCAGAGCAGGACCAACTGGAGACTCCCCAGCCTGCCAGACAGCAAGCAAGGCCTGCAATTCAAGGAAGGGGGTTGGAAAAACTCAGGGTCATGTAATTTTTATGGGTGGTTGGACCATTGTACTGGCTTATGTATAATCTAATGTTTACTCCAGAATCCACAAACTGCAACCTGGGACAGGTGCTCTGGGAACATGTTTGTTTTACATAATAAGCACTGAAGATGTTTAGAAATTTACCACTTACTTTCAGAAAAGATTTGAGGTGACTTACAATGAAAGATTTATGTGCAATTGTTAAAATAGCAACAGCAAATATTTGACTATATTTCAATTTCCTTTAATTCAGTATTTCACTTTTCTAGGGATTGAATCGTCTAGTTTCTAGACAGTGATTGAAGGGCTCTAAAACACCCTGCCCAATGAGTTCTCCACCAACCTGGTAAAGTGGCTAAAGTATCACCAAGTGGCATTGCTTTGGGTGTCTCTCTCCTCATTGTTTTGAACAATGTAAGCATCCCTAGGAGGGGTATTAAGTTTCTCCCACTACCCTGGGCCTATGGGTCGGATACTGTTACAGGGAGAAGAGGTTGCTGCAGGGCACAGAAAGGGGAGACCTGAGCAATGGGGGCTACAGGAATAAAACTGCCCTGCAGAGGACACAGTGTAAACACCCTTTGCCCCAGGACAAGTATGCACTCCAGAACATCAGGGCCCAATGTGCTGGGTTTGCCAAGCCTTTACACTAGGGCCGGGGCACACAGCCATGGCAAGACCCAAGACTAGACCACAGAAAAATGAGTTCAAACCTTGCTCAGCTCTGTCACTTCCCAGCTGAGTGACCTCAAGCAAAGCACTTCCCTTCTCTAAACTGCAATTTCCTCATCTGAAAAAAGAAGTCAAGAATTCCAACTATACCAAACTGGTTGCAACAATTAAGCAACACAAGGTCCTACAATCCTTGCCATCTGTCATGTTGCTCCATGAAAGGTTATTGTTGGGGGTACATGAAGGTCTGCCATGGTCATTGCTAAATTACCCACTGTCCTATTTTTCTTGTGATTAGAGCTAGCGAGCTATCATCTGAGGGGGTTGTTTTTCTCCTCCCCCAGGGGATAATTCCACAATGCATGGACAATTCTGCAACATATGGAATCATTTTTGATTGTCACATCTGGGACAGGGGTGCCACTGGCAATTAGAGGGTAGAGGCCAGGGGTGCTGTTTAAACATCCCACCAAACACAGGACAGTTCCCATGACAAAGAATTATCTGGCTCCAAATGGCAACAGTGCCAGGTATGAGAAACACTAGGCGAGGCCTCTTTTTCGGAGATTATTCTCCAGTTCTGTCTTCCTCTTAGTGGGTTAGTATGACAGCTTCTGCAGCCCTTCCATTTCCCGAATGCCACAAAGACTTAGGGGCTGCACAGGAGCTGCTGCCTGCCTCCCCTCACCCCGAGGCCACTCAGCCAGCTGGCAGAGGGGTCAGCGGCAACCAAACATCTAATGACGTGTGACAAGTGTGGCCAGACAGCAGGCCCAAGCTGGGCCCCTTCAAGGCCACTCATTGGGCAAGGGGGACTCATAAATAACAGCACAGTGACAGCCCAAGTCTTGCTCAGTGGGAGGCATGGAGCTCGGCTGGCTTCTGGCCCCTGGGGCAGGACTTTGTGGGACAAGGCTCCAGCAGGAGGGACTGAGAAGGGTCTGAGGACCTCATGTGCAGTGAATGGACATGTGGGGGAGACACGCAGAAGCCTGTCACCGGAGCATCTGTCCTGCCAGTGAAGGGTTTGGCCGCATTAGCGCTTGCCTTGATGGTGTACTTTTTCTAATCTCTGACCCAGTGTAACTTAGGGCTTCAGAACATTCACCCAGCGAAGCATCTGTTATGAAGGCAGAGAGTACAAGTCTCAAGCCCCTTTGCTTTGCTATACATACTTGAGCCTCTATCTCTTCATCTGTTAAATGGAGACATTTGGGCAGCAAATGTGCTAATCGATGAGAAATTATACACTAAAGCAATAAATTAGTGGAAAAATGATGATGATAATGATTATGATTGTGATTATTCAACCGTTTTGGAGAGAAGAATTTTTATTGGGAAAAAATCATACTTCTAATGTTCTAAAAATATTAATCAGCTTTTAGGTTTTTAGGCAGTTCCAAATAGGCTCTTTGCAATAATAATAGTAATAATGATGCCTATATTAAATAGCACTTTTATTTTCACATTTATTTTTCTCAAGCCTCATGTGGCTTAAAATGAGACCTACTTCCAATGATGCGTATTCTTCTATAAAAGTGAAAGAAAAAATCAAAACGAGTGTCTGGCATGTACAGTGACTTTGCTACTGAAGTCCTGGTTCAGAAGTCTAATGTGGGGTGAAAGGGCCACGAGCATCTAAGCACACCATTCAGCCTTTTTGGTTCTCAGTTTTGTCCTTGACAAAATTGGGATAATAATTTTTTCCTGATAATCTCAAGGCTACTGTATTAGTGAGACCAGGTATGTGGATGCTTCACAACAAGGTAAAAGCTTCATCCCACAAGGGACTCTCAGCATTACTGTCATTACCTTCATCATCATTGTTCATTATTATTGATAATAATGTTTGCAAGGTGGAATTACTCCAGAGCACCATGTCCATGAACAGTTTTTACATACTGTCACAAAAATGTCCACAAACACATGACAAAGAAACTAATGAAATCTAAGCCGATGCTTTCAGATTCTAACAAGTCCCTACCCCCTTCTTTTTTATTTCTGTTTGGAAAGCTGGACTCAAGAAAAGGCCTGGACCATGCCTTGTAGATCTTTCATAGGAGCGGCTCTCTTGGCCCAAGACCTTGAATGCCAGTTTTCAGCCAGGAGCACATTTTTGCAGGGAGTGTTATAAATCAAAACACAGGTTCTAATGAAACTGCTGACACAACTTTAACTGGAGCAGAGTGTACCCAGGCAGCACTCTGGAGAAATTAGATGCATAGAGCAAGGACTCCAGGCACCAGGGCATCTAGGGGAACTTCCCCTCCCTTTCTTCTCTCTCTCTCCTTCCTCCTCCCTCCTGCCTTGCTCCTTTTTTCTTTTATTATATCTACAGAACCTCTAACTATTGCTTCATTCTGCAGCAGCTTTGGAAGTCAGCTTCATGTCCAAGCTGCTCTCCCAGGCAGATGCCCTCCCTGGCCCTCTCGAGGGTGATGGGGTAGGGCCTGGACTGTTGCAGGCAGCAGAGGACGGGGAAGGGTGAAGCCTTGGATTCAGATAGGGCACAGTCCCAACTTGGCCACTTATGGATCACATACCTTTGGAGCAAAGATGTAACCTGAGACTCAGTGTTTCTCTCTGTAAAGTGGGAATGGCAGCAGCACCTCCTAGGCAAGGCTGTTGAGAGGATTAAGTGAGAGAGATAATTACAGCTTAGCTGTGTTATTTCAGGGAGGCAAAGGGCAAAAAGGGACAGTTGTGGCTAAAGCTGCTGAAATCTTTTCTGGCTACTCCTGGGGGCCAGCCCCTATGAACTGGTTTTATTTATTTCTATTTC
The DNA here is from genome assembly GCA_963574655.1 of Perodicticus potto. Lineage (NCBI taxonomy): Eukaryota > Metazoa > Chordata > Mammalia > Primates > Lorisidae > Perodicticus > Perodicticus potto. Next base: position 10,443 of record CAUYRH010020542.1, on the reverse strand, counting down.
TTTTTTTAGAGATAGGCCCCTGCTTTGTTGCCTAGACTGGAGTGCAGTGGTGTGATGGTAGGTCACTGTAACCTAGAAGTCCTAGAATCAATCAATCCTCCTGCCTTAGTCTCCCAAGGAGCTGGGACTACAGGTGCACACTCCCGTACCCAGGTAATTTTGTAATTTTTGTAGAGATGGAGTCTTGCTAAGTTGTCCAGTCTGGCCTTGAACTCCTGGTCTCAAGTGATCCTTTTGTTTTAGCCTCCCCAAATGCTGGAATTACAGGCGTGAGGTGAGCTACCACGCCCAGCCTTGACTGCTTTTATACTGAACCATGGACACTTACTGCCACAATTTGATTTCAGAGAGACTGGAAAGACTACATCTGTCCCAAATACCTTTACCCTTGATGTCATCAATGCACCTTATTTAAGCTATTTAATGGCTAGGGGCGTGGAATGTGCTCTCCTTCACTCACTCCCACAAAAGGAACATCCTTAATCCTTCGATGTGAGGAGCTGAGTTCACAGTAGACCTCTCCCTCTGAAGGTGGATGAAATGTGACTTAACCCCCAAGCCACTAACCACATGGGAATAAGACCCTGTTCTTCCTTACCCAGCTGTTCCTGGTCAAGGCCCATCCTCACCTCCCTCCTCGGAGCTCCTGCAGCTTTGCCATTTTCCCCACTCACCTGGCACTGGACAGAATCTCCTCAGCTAGACCATAAGTCTTCTGAGGGCACAGAACATGCCCACAATTTCTTGAAATTTCCAAGAGGACCCTGTTTCATCAATTTAGACTAATTATGATGATCTTGGTATGTGTGTCTAGTAACAGAGGTCTCTGTTTCACCCCTGTGAGAGGTCCACCGAGACTCTGCTGTCAATCATGCTTGGCCACTACTTTCCTGGGCCAGAGAGGTCACATGGTGGCTTGGGTCAAGGATATTTAACCCTCCTTCTCCATAAGGTGGCCTCACGGGGAAGAGCAGAAGATATTTTGAACAATAATGCAACCTATTGTACACCTAGAATAGTGTTTTCTACAAAGCTGTTGCTCAGTCAATATTTAATGAAAATGAGGAGACAAATATCTTAAACTTTGAACACAAGTTTTTGATGTGGTTGTTAGATCTAAACTAGCTACCTAAATGTTGGGGTACTGATTCTCAAGGTCAGGTGGTAAACTGGAAACCAATAAGTCCTCTGGCAGGCATGTGGTTTCAGCACACCAGACAGGCCCCAGACCCCTTGTGGAATTACTGCCATGGGGAAGCAGGGTTGGGCATACTCACTCTCCCTCTGGAAGGCAGGCTGACAAGACTCTAGCTTCAGAGAAGAGGTGTTACCAGACAGTCTCCCATCAGAGCAGTCCCTGCCTGAGTGGTGTAAGGCAGGGGCTGATTGTCTTTGGAGACACCAAGTAGGAGGTTTCTGCAGTGGTCAGAAAACTGGACTAGAGCCCCAGGATTGACTCTAATAGTTTTAAAAGTCTGTCCAAAAACCCGTAAGGAGTACACATTTCAGGCCGGGCGCAGTGGCTCATGCCTTTAATCCTAGCACACTGGGAGGCTGAGGGGGGTGGATTTCCTGAGCTCAGGAGGTCAAGACCAGCCTGAACAAGAGTAAGACTCTATGTCTACTAAAAATAGAAAAAAAAAAACTAGCTTGGCGTTGTGGTGGGCACCTGTAGTCTCAGCTACTGGGGGAGGCTAAGGCAAAACTCAGGAGTTAGAGGTTGCTGTGAGCTATGACACTATGGTGCTCTATTCAGGGTGACAGAGTGAAACTCTGTCTCAAATAAATAAGTAAATATGTAAAAATTAAATTAAATTTTAAAAAAGTTAAAAAGACCTTTAAAAAAAGAAAAAAAAAAAAGAACTATGCGTTTTAGTTGTGGGGCCAGAACAAGCCGGACTAAGGTGAGAAAGAGTGTCCAAAGACCCTTCAAGACGTATTGTGAGTGGGACAGGCTGCAAGTCTCCTTCTGACTTTAGCTGGGTGGCAAAGACCAGGGTACATAGGGGTTGCAGTGTGCAGGGTGGGGCAGAAATCAGGTTGTGCAGAACCAGAGTCCAGGGAGTGCAGGGACACTCGTGGGGGGGGGGCGCCCCCAGTTCACAGGGTCCTTAGGGTGAAAGAAACCCAATCAGCACCCACCCAAGGGCGCCCCTGCTGCCTTTCAGACGCTTTTTCCATTTCAGGTTTGCATCTTATTTTCATGCCAACATTTTTTTTCCTTTCCTTTGCCACTCTGACTTTTGTTCATATAACTTCAATTTCCTGCTGCCTTTCAAAGCCTTCATTCCTCAAATGGAGGAAAAGAACTTTTAATGTCATTCTAGGTCCTTAGCCAGGCCAGCTATCTTTCTCCAAATCAGTCAGGGGCTCAGGGCAGCTGGGGATAGCGGGAGGCTTGGCAGGGAGAAGGAGAGAGTCAATAGCGAGGAAGCGAACAGCAACTGCAACTGATGAAGGTCCCCGAGGTGATTTGCAAATCTGCTGAAATCCTGAACAAGCTTTGATTTAACCCAAGCTTGAAATGGCTTTTATTTACTGTCTATTGTGGAATAAATGACATCTCATAAACAGGCTTTATCCATTACCCCAGAATGGAGAGCATGGTGTTAGGGACATTTTATCCTCTTGATATCAAAGGAGACATGCCGGGTGTGTTATTACAAATAGAAAAATCAATGCTGAGACACACACATCTGAAATTTCATTTTCGTCCAACCACATTTTCAAAGGAAAAAAAAAAGAAGGCAATCGCTAATAAAAATGACTTTAGAACCAGAGGATTTACCAAGCCTGAGCAAAGCCTGGGCTAGGACCAGGCCCAGACAGTGAATAAATCTGGCTCTGCCCTGGGGCCATTTCCTGCTCACTCTCCCAGACAGCCCATCCCTGCCTGGTCCCCAGAAACTACCTGTTTAGCTGTACCCAGTCTTCCTACCCCAACCACACACCACACTGGTCTGAAGACCACATGGAAAACACAATAAATGTCCAGAGGCCATTGTGGTTTCCTTGAGGCCTTTTCCTCCTAGAGGGCAGGGTCTCCTAAATCTTTCAGGTGTGGTGTGAAAGTGTAAAGGCCCCCATGGACTCAGGAAGGGAGGTTGACCAGAGTCCAAGGGAAGGCTCAGGCTCTGCCTTGCTGAGCCTGGTGCCATTTCCACCAACCACACCCCTTCTTTCACAGATAGCAGGTAAGAAATAAACACTTGGAACCTTGTGCTGGAGTGTCTCTCTGGTGCAGGGCCTTGTTTCTGTAGAAGGCCCACCCCAGGCCAGATGTTGCTCTCCCTACATTCCCAGGGTCCAGCCCAGTGTGTGGCACAAACTTGCCGCTCCATAAATGCTAGTCGAAACTAAGACAGTGAGTTGTGGAGGCCAGTAGTTGCCTAGATATAAACACGGCGGCTGTGCTCAAAACAAACCTCAGCTGTCTGAAAAGATACACTGGGCTCCTCTCAGAAGCTCCAGCCTTCAGGCTGAACTGCATGGAGTTCAGTTTTCTGGAGTCAGTCACATCTCACAGAGGAATGGCTGACTCCACTGGTCAAGGAAATGGGTCGGTAGACTGTGCTGGGTTTGGGGTCTCATACTCGGCATCCTGAACTCCTGAAAAAAAAAATAACACTGGTCAGATGGTGAGTAAGAATGGACACCTAGGCACAAACTCACACCCACTCCCACAGAACAGACTGGGCATTTGAGAACTGGCAGTGTCAAGGATTATTTCAGCTAATGCTCTCTTAGGAGCCTTGGGAAACCAAGCCTCAGAAAGGGGGACAAATTTATCCAAAGTCACACCAAAATTTGTGGACATTATCAAGCCAGGGTTGAACTGGGATGGATTTATAATTTATAATAATACTGATGAAAAACAAACATAGCAGCCATTGCAAAGGCAGCCATAATGTCTGTCTCTTTCATAGACGTGGTTGTTTTTTAAATAATCCAGTAATGACAAAGAGGTAGGAAGCTTCCACACTGTACAGATGGTATTTCTGCTGTTTTAAAGAGGCACAGCTCTTTTCTCCACAGACCTTACTTGGTTGAAGGCCACTAATCAGAATTAGGGCAGGCTGACTCCTGATGCATTTTGTGAAGAGAATTCCTAGGGAGGTGCACCCCCCGCTCCCATGGAGACACGGGCTGTCAATTTCTTCCCCAGTGTTTCATAAAGGTTTGAGAGAATAGTCTAAGCCAGCAAATACAAGCAGTGATTCTGCCCCAAATAGGCGGCAGTATTTAAATAAGGTTTCAATAGGAAGGGAAAGTCTCTTTGGACTTGGTCTGTGATGTAGTTATCAGGAGGAGAAATTTGCAGAACCCATTACCTGCAACTCCTTCCCTCAGGAAATCCCTTGTTTGTGGAGTGCAAATCTCTCTGGCTTTTGCTGGCTTTTTCTCTCTGGGTAAACACCTGCCTCACACTGTGTGTTTGTAAGAAGAGGCATTTGTCCCTTTGATTTGTTTAGAGCAGCGGTTCTCAACCTGTGGGTCGCTGTATTAAAGGGCCGCGGCATTAGGAAGGTTGAGAACCACTGGTTTAGAGGTTTCTCTGGAACATGCATGCTCCTTTTTTCATCCTTGCCTTCCTGCTCCATCCCACCCACCCCTCCTGAGAAAACCACCCTCACTTTGATGTTGGCCGTTTTGGCTTTGTGGTGCATTGGACAGCGCGGGAGAGACACAAGCTACAATGCACCTGCTCCACCTGGGGACAGAAAGTTTCCATAATGAGGGCAGCATATCTTAACTGGATTGTTATTATTATTTATTCCATGAAAAATTTTCAAATGCCTCCTATGTGCAGAGACTTGAGGTAGTTGTGATGAACCATACAGGGACCCGATTCCTGTCTCAGGGAGCTTCTGACTTTGCTGCAGAGGCAGCTTGTAAACGTTGAGCAGGAGGCTTTACCTGCATGAGGACCACAGGGTTTAGAGGGCAGGGAACTAGGCACTGTTCTGCTAGCCAAATCAAGCCTTTTCTCTTGAATCCTCAGGTAGTTCAAACCCACCCATGGACTTGGAAGTGAATGTGGCAAACAGTTGCCTTTTATTCTCAATGCCTCTGTGTGGGGCTTCCTTGCATGGCTGACTTATGCTGCGGGTAAGTCTCACCACGGTGAAACTCTAATTAACTAGAACTCAACAAAATTGGTGGCTAGGAAATTTTTTTTTCACATTAATTTAGATCAGAAACAAAGTACAAGAAAATAATGTTATCAAGCACATAGTAGGAAGGTTTTTTAAAATATAAACCAAACTTGGTTCAGATGTAGTCCAAGCTCCTTCACTTCCAAGCTACAGGTGGGATGGTGAGCACAGCTGTCTTCATATAAACGGGCAGGAAAGGTGTGTGATGTCAAGCAGCAGGGACTTCCTGCTAGGGGAAGCAGACCCAGATATTTGAGAAATGTTTCTCAACAACCCAGAGGGGTTTTCTGCTGTTACCTTCAGCTCCTAGGAAACCCAATCCACAATTCCATCCTGGATAGTCTATGGGGGGTGTCATGATTCAGGTGATTTACAAGGGTGACAGCTGAGCCTGTCTTGAATTCAATGCTTGATGGAAGGCCTAGGAGGAGACCAGGCTCTGACATACCTGGCTGCTGACCTTGCATCAGTCGCTCGGCTTCTCTGGCCTCTATTGTAGCCAATTTCTTCTATAGCCTTTCCACGACTAAGGGTCAGAGACTCCATGTAGTAATAGAGTCATGCTAGATTGTAGCTACTTTTAAAATCTGCTGATTTCTTTCCCAGTGCCTGTGTCTATGAGATTCTTTGCTATACCCACTGGAGGCCTGATGCCAGCTGAATGGCTGGCCTTACTATTGTCATTTGAGGATAATACTAATGCCTCACTGAAGAATTACAACTGGGCACCTGGGAGTGGAATAATCTGGACTACAATTAAAAGACAGCTCCAGATTTATCTGTAATGCCCTCCTTCATTTACTTAAGAAACAAACAGGGTAACTTCTTAACAATTATCATTGCTGGGCAATTATACATAGCTGTTTGTTAGATGATTATTGATACTTTATAAATTTTTTATACTTTCTTAAAGTACAAATTATAATTTAATAAGAGCGGTGTAAATTCAGATGGCAATTGCCTCTGATCAGGGATGACAGAGATGTAGTTAGAGAGGGGCACATACATGTCCTTTAGCTATGTTGGAGATTTCTATTGCTTGACCTGGATGATGGAAGGTGATCATTTCACTGTTTTTAAATTGTATTATATGTTACACATACTTTTTGTATGTATATGTTTTATTATAAAAATTAATTGGAAAGACAAGGTAGAAACATTGATGTTAGTAAGCGTTAGTAAATAGCTTCCCCTGAATAATGAAAGGGCAACACAGGATATTATATGCTCAATAGAAATATAATTTCAGCCACATACATAATTGCAAATTTTCTTAGTATCACATTTTAAAAGGAAAAACAAAATAGGTAAAATTTATTTTATACTATATTTTATTAAATCCAGTATATCCAACTTATTATGATTCCAACCTATAATCAACATTAAAAATTATTAATATTTTGGAGGTTTTTATGCACTAAGTCTTAGAAATTCTGTAATTATTTTGCACATGCTGTGTGTCTCAATTCAGACTAGCCAGTGAACTAAGGCAGGCAAAGCCTTGGGCTCCTGTCCCCTGTCTTGGCAGGCCCCTGGCAGGCTCTGTCTCCCTGCTGCAGGAATGCAAGATGATTCCAGAAACCATCTGGGCTCTCTTTTCTGCTCTGAGAGGACAGGGTCGCTTACTCCACCACCAGGGGGCCAAGAAAAAAGGACAGGGGCTGCCACTGTTTCCAAATTCCAGACATCCCAGTGCTTTCTGCAGGTAGCCAGAAAAACTGCAACTTTTGCTCACTTTTGGCCTGTCCACCAAGGAAGACTCAAAGGCCACTTTGCTTTTAAAGGGATGAAGTGTTGACAGTCTGGGAGAAAATGACAAGCAGCAAGAAACAGTGTGGTCTAAAGAGCCAGCTCCACAAACTCTGACTCTTCGGTTCAGAGCGTCTCATAAAACACAGACGGGTGACGGATGCCCTGGGGCCTCCCAGCCCATGAAGACCCAGGTCCTAGGAAGCAGAGGACCCGGCCAGGGAGCAGAAGATGGGACTCAAATTCCACCCCAGAATAGGGCTCTCTCTTTTACAATGACCAATACATACAGGAGAGGCTGGGTTATTCTGGGCATGGTCAGAAAAATATATTCCATCAGATTTGAAATACATCACTCTTTCAGGAGGATTCTGGGAGGCATGTACTTGGGCTCAAGATCAAGGACCTGGGCACCCCGCCCTCCCTCCTTCAGAATGTACCTCACCCTAACTGTTCACAAAAGCACAGTGAAACCAGCAATTATTTTGGGTTTCTAAGGATGGATGCTTTTCCTTTTTCCCTATACATCTATGAAATAGGACATATAGCGTATACACGGGTTATATATGAATGGGTTATATACATCCTTTTAGAAAGAAAGATCAGGCTACATTTGGAACAAGCAAGGTTTCCCAGTCCAGGCAAGCATGAAACCTGCTTGGATGCTGGTGGAAAAGATGCAATTTACCTTTAGGTGGTGAGGCTGGAATTCCCATTTAAAAGTCTAAGCCAGCTGATTATTTATTGATGTCTCTCTCTCCATAGCTGTCTGACTCTTACTGGTTGGAAGGAGCTCCTGTGTGCCTAAAGCATTTTTGGAATTAAGTTCTTTTCAGTCATGTTCCCCTCAGGTGTTAACCAATGAGACTGTACTTTGACAAAAGTCTGTTTCTCCCACCCCCACTTTATTTTACGTTGTGAAATAAAATTAAGTATCACGAGAGGCTCCATCAAACAACAGGACCTGACATAGTTATTTGGCATTTATTTTTTATTTACAGGAAGAGTGAAAATAATGCATTGGACCCAGTCATATTTTACAGTAGATATGCCTCCAAATCCTGTCAGGACACAAACAGGCAATTTAGTGAATAAATAGTGCTCATGGATGACTCTTGCCATTATCCCAGAAGTGCTCCCTGAAGCTGCTTCCCTCAGTTCCCTGAAGGCAGGATGGTTTGGGCTCATCTGTGAAATGGAATAATAGACCGTTTGCTGCGGGGCTGGGAATCATCTGAGGTCTCTTCCTATTGTATAATAATACTCAAGAGTTCATGAGCTGGAACCTTCTTCTCAAGGTTTGTCCTACAAGTAACCTCAGTCTGAGCAGCCAAGTTGACTCCTTATTTTGGCAAAAATCCCTACACCTCCTTCCTATCCTCACTTCTAGCTACCCCATCTCACCTAGGAAGAAAGACCAGCCAGAAGAATCTTCTAGAAGTGATGGACTGATGAATGGGGTGCCCTTGGTAAGGCTAGCCAAGCAGAACTAGGAGCCAGTGAAGAGCTTGCCTGAGTCTTAGCACCCCTTGAATTGAAGGCTGGTAACAGCATAGAGGCCACCCCACAGAGCCAGGACATCTGCTCCAGCCAGAGCACTCTGGACAAGTTTGTGCAATACTTATTTCATCACCAAAAAATGTATTTAGGCTTACAGTCTGAGAGGTATCCATTGTTGATAAGCACGAATTAATGGTGTATTCTCACCCACATACTCCTGTGCTAGACTCTTTGATAGTTCCTGGAGTCTGAGCAACTGGTTCAAATCCCAGGCCCTTAGGAAGCTATTTAACCCCTCTGAACTTTAGTTTTTGGAAGGATGTTTGGAGAACACTTAGAGACCTAAAAATAGACCTAACATTTGATCCTGTAATTCCTTTACTAGGTAAATACCCAGAAGACCAAAAATCACATTATAACAAAGACATCTATACCATAATGTTTATTGCTGCCCAATTCATAATTGCTAAGTCATGGAAGAAGCCCAAGTGCCCATCAACCCACGAATGGATTAATAAATTGTGGTACATGTATACCATGGAATATTACACAGCCTTAAAGACAGATGGAGCCTTTACCTCTTTCATGTTTACATAGATGGAGCTGGAACATATTCTTTTTAGCAAAGTGTCTCAAGAATGGAAGAAAAAGTATCCAATGTACTTAGCCCTACTATGAAGCTAATTTATAAATTTCATATGAAGGCTATAACCCAACTATAGCACAAGAATATGGGGAAAGGGGCAGGGAGGGAAGGGGAGGGGAGGGGTGAAGTTGGGGTGGAGGGAGGATAATTGGTGGGGCCATACCTATGGTGCATCTTAGAAGGGTACAGGCGAACCTTACTAAATGCAGAATACAAATGTCTTCATACAATAACTAAGAAAATGCCATGAAAGCTATGCTAATCAGTTTGATGAAAATAGTTCAGATTGTATATAAAAACAGCACATTGTACCCCTTGATTGCAGTAATGTACACAGCTATAATTTAATAATAAAAACAATAAAAAATAAAAATAATTTTCTATGTAGAAAAACATATCATTTGTGAATAATGCTGGTTTTGCTTTACTCAATCCTTACCTAATTCTCTTTTCTTGTGCTAATGAGAACCAGTAATGTAATGTTGAATCATTAATATAATGGTGAATCAGAGCAAGTTAGTTGGCAATTTTTTCTTAATTTAACGAACTGTTTCTAACATTTCTGTAAAAGGAATAATTCTTTCTCTGCATCTGAACTTTTATTTAGAATAATTCTTTCTCTGAATCTGGGTTTTAATTTTTCATTTCTAATATTCTGACTATTTTTGCATCCCTGGATTAGGCTTGCTATTGTTTTGTTTAGAAGTTTTGCAATTATTTTCATGAGTTCTATTGGCCTGTAGTTTCCTTATTTTTCTCTTCTTTTCTGGTTTTCACATCAGTATTAGACCAGACCAGAAGAAAGAGCAGGAGTGCATTGCTTCTTTTTCCCTCTTCTGAGAGTTTAACATTAATATTGGGGGTTGTTGTATTTGTCTCTAGTCTAGGCTTGGTGTTTTCCTTCTGAGAGGATTTCAAACTATTTTTCTAATTTCTTTAATTATCCTAGGATAACTAAATTTTTAAGCTAAATCTATGTATATGTATTTTTCTAGAAACTTTCCATTTTGTCTCATTTTCAAGTTTATTGGGATAAAATAGTCTCTAAATATCTCTTACTTTCTTTTAAAATATCTCCTGCATCTGTACTTTTATCTGATTTATCTATTTCTAGCAATGTTTATTTGTTTTCCTCTTTTTTTTTAAATACATGTATTTTATTATTCTTCATTACATTATTTCCCCCCCCCCCGTCCGTGATAAGGCAGAATTGATTTACAGAAAAGAATACAGAAAACACCAAAGCTCCTGGTAGTGGGAGAGATTTCAAGTAGGGAGAGAGAAGCTCTCTCCGTTCCTCTCCTGGTCTTTCCCTGTCTCCTCCTCTAGGCCTCTAGCCTCAGGGTATATATAGGTGTATGGGTTCCTTGGCCAGGAAACGAATGAATGCAG
>CAUYRH010020540.1:0-22245 GCA_963574655.1 Perodicticus potto | reverse complement strand
AAGAGCTGCTATCAACTTGGATTCTGTTGAACATTTGGTGTAGAAGTATGCCTTGTTCATCAGGACATTCTCAACAAAGCTAAGCGATGGATTGGGCAACATTTTTCCGTAACTGGCACATTTGGCATCATTCATTAAATTTTCTAGCATTGTTCCTTGCCAGCCTGTCCAACAGGAGCTTCTTATACGAATTGGTTGTTATGTTGGGAGCTAGTACTTTGCAATGGAAATTGTTTATTTCCCTTGAGTAATGTTTTCATTCAGTTACCATGAACTAATACTGTAATAAAGGATGGTCTTTGGTTAAAAAAAAAAAAAAAAGAAAGAAAGAAAGAAAAAGCAAGTAATCGACCAGTGTCACTGGTAACTGCCTTGAGTACCGGATGATATTAGGAATTGAACATTTTCATCCCCCTCAATGTATTTGTTGAAATCTTAACCCCCTCTATGTTGATATTAGGAGGTGGGACCTTTGGGTGGTAATTAGGTCACAAAGGAAGAGTTCTCATGAATGGGACTGTAAAAAAGGGACACAGAGAGCTCTCTAGCCCTCTTTCCTCCACATGAGTGTATAATGAGAAGATGGCTGGAAGAAGATGGGGCTATCACCAGACTCTGACCATGCTAGCTCCCTAATTTCGGACTTCCAGCCTCCAGAACTATAAACAATAAATGTCTCTTGTGTATAAACCACCTAGTCTATGGTACTTAGTTATAGCCTCCTGAACTGATGAAAACAAATGTCATTTTATCAAGCAAAGATTTAAAAAATGGGAAATATTAGAAGCCTTTTAGCACATACATAAATATTCTTTTCTTTCTCTCCTGTCCTTGACTGAATCCCATTATTTCTACTGCTCTTCCTCCTCAGGGTACTCCTTGTAGAACTTCTGGCCCATGTTGGCAATACCTTTGGGTCTCTTATCGGCTGTCCACTCCTAGGCACTGAAAAAACAAAATCACTTTAAGAAAATGATATATTTTAAGATAAATCGCCAAACAGACCACTTGAAATGCATTTTTAACATGACAAAATAATTATTGACTTTCTTACACTTCATTGTTTAATTTTTATGTCAGCACTTCTAGTTCATTTACAGCACAGATTTGGTTTCTTGTTTTTTTAAATAGAGTATTAACTGGTAGGGAAAATGAGGGTAAAAAGTCAAGATCATAGATACTACAGACATTGATAATCAACTTATTTAGATAAAATGCCTGTGAAATGTCAACTAAATCAATGTGATAACTCCATTTCATTTACAAAGAATTTTATCGGAAATATAAGCTACTTGATAATGATAAAAAATAATAATAAGAGTAGCTGACATATATAATACATTCTCTGTGCCAGGTATTCTCCTAAGAACCTTACATGTTTTATCTTATTTAATTCTTATAATAATCTTATGAAGCAAGTACTATTATTATCTGTATTTTACAGATAAGAAATTGAAACACAGAGAAAGTAAGTAATTTGTCCAAGGTTGTACAGTGATAGTAACCTACTCTAAAACTACCAGTTTAATTATGGCTAAATTTAAAAAGTGCAACTATGGGGTGAGTAAGACATCACACTACCTACCATAGGAGAACATGCAAAGACATTAATTAATTAATTAGTTAATTAATTAATTTTTTGAGACAGAGCCTCAAGCTGTCACCCTGGGTAGAGTGCTGTGGCATCACAGCTCACAGCAACCTCAAACTCTTGGGCTTAAGCGATTCTCTTGTCTCAGCCTCCCAAGTATGGGACTACAGGTGCCCGCCACAATGCCTGGCCATTTTTTTGTTGTAGCTGTCATTGTTCTTTGGCCAGCTCGGGCCGGTTTGGAACCCACCAGCTCTGTTGTATCTGGCTGGTGCCTTAGCCACTTGAGCTATAGGCGCCCAGCTGCAAAGACATTTTCTTTATGGAATTTTAAGCCTAGACAAGAATCATTAACAAGACAGTTAAGTAAAAATTCCAGGCAATCTTTTTTGTTTTTTTAAATTACAGAGGTACCAAAGAATACTTTAACTTCTTAAACTTTCTGTTTAACAATTTGACATTTTTCAGTAGTATTCTATATAAATGAGTACATGTAATATTTAATGCCATCATTGTTAAATTTTTCCACTGCAGTTAATGATTTCCATGGCCATTTTTTGGCTATGCTTATATTATGGCCAAAAAATAAGTACTTGAGGTTGAAACATCAAAATAAAAATCAACAACAATATCCTGGGTTAACTAAGTTGCATTTCAGATAATTGTAATAAACTCACCCTTAGCCAGATTGTCTGTTCCCTGAAGTTATCCATCATCAAAAGACAACCCAGATAGGCAGCAATTTACATCCTGGCAACAAGTTATAAAGGGTTCTTTCATATGAGCATCTCTCTCTGCACCCAATTGGCAGGTATAACCAGGAATTTTAACTGTAATTCAGTTGGTGGGACTTGTATTATTTTTATCAAATTTAATGAGATTAACTCATGGCTTTGCAACCACTGAATTTAAAAAATCAGATCCTTTTTATCTGAAAACTCTGGCTGACTAACTAACCTTTTTTTATTTTCTCAACTGATTCTATTGGTATCTTTTAAATGCAATCAGAAGATAAATGCTGCTCAATTTCTTTGTTTTTCATTTTTCCTGGTCTCTTTGTCAGAATGTAAATATAAATGTTCATTTGTCTAAAACAAGCTGGTTAAAAATGTCTAATCTTTAAGAAGGTAAGGACGTAAGTACTTGCATTATTAGCTCTTCTTCCAATTGTGGTAAAAATATTTTTCAGTCTTTTGTAGGAGTTAGTGATTTGTTTGCTGCTGTTAGTGTTAAGGTAACATTAACTTTTGTTCCCGGGAACTCTCCAAATCTCAGTAGCTTAATCCAGTGGAATTTTATTACTCATTTACATAAAGGCAATCACTGGTGGGGATCCAGGCAGATAAAGGCTCCACCAGGGGCAGACAAGAGAAGAGAGAACATGGTCACTAAATAGAGGATGTAGCTTCTCTGAGCCCTGAGATGACACATGGCACCTTCCACTGACCAGAATTTGGGCTTGTGGCCTTATCGAGCTTTAGGAAGAGTGCGTAGAGAAGGCGAGGGCCGGCAGACCACAGAGGCGGAGTGCAAATATTTTTGGGGAAATAACAAGTTGCCACCTCCAACTACCAGTGCTAAATTCTGAGAAATTATATATGAGAAAGGGTGACCTTTGACCTGGTTTTTTAAAGTAAATGTTTTAAAAACATGAAGCTTACAGAGAGTAATTAATTTCAATAAAGGAAATGAAATCGGTATCTGTTGACCGAGCACCTACTATGTGTAAGTTTCCTGATAAAGTCTGTGGAAAAGAGGAGAGAAGACACACAAATGAATGAAAGATGAGTGAAACACGACCTGTCTCTTCACGCAGCATGGCAAGGAAATGAACTGACGTGTCCATTTTATGCAATGTAGCTGTAACTTAAAACATAATTTTACTTAGAGAAAAAAGAAGAAAAAGTTCGTAAAGGAAATGTTTGTTTTGTTTTCTCATTTAACATTTTCACTAGGGACAAGTGGAAAAATACAAAAAAATACAAAGAAAAATGTAAATGTCTCTAATTCTATCACACAGAGGCAATAGCTGTGAAGACGGCTCCTGTCAATATCATGTATACACATATTTGAAAAGTTATTTGAATGAAAATAAATGTCAAAGCACTGAAGTTAAAAACATCAGTTGACCTGAATTTACGGTATTTGTAATCATGAAGAAATCTGAGAAAGGATGCCAAAACAAACTGTTTTTCTTTGCTGGTATCTGGAACACTAAGGTTCATGATTTATCATTAAAAGAGAGAGAGGGAGGAGGTGGAGGAATGTTTACACCAACTTTTAAACACCTAACAAATAAATGAAACCATGTTGTTGCAAAAACAGTCACCATAAAAACATATTGAAATACCCTACATTTTATTCAATATACTGTGTGTGCAAGGACCACCAGAATGTGTTCTAGGAGAAATGGGTGAAAGGCCAGTGATATTAGGGGAATTTTTTTTTGATGGTAATAACCGTCCGAAGGCAATTAGGCTCAGCCAGGAGCTGTCTCCATCACTGGAAGACTTGCAGCAAAGACTGGAAGACCTCTCCTCTGGAATGCTGAAGAGGGGATCCAAATGTGGGATGGGTGATAGCAGGGTTCCCTAAGATCCTCCCCATCCTGGGTGCACAGATGCATACCACACATGTGGCCAAGCACATGGCTCCCGCAGGAGGGGCTCTGGAGAAGACTTTATTGAAGCTGAGATCATACAGCCTTTGATAAAACTGGCCCAATCAGAAGATCTCCTAGTTGGCTTTTCTAGCTCTGGGGCAGTAGGAGTTAAATGCATCATTCTTGGCACCCCAAACACTGTTGGAACTCAAATGGGTACAGGATTGAAAAAGAAGGTGGAAAGCAGACGGAGAATCCGTGGGAAGTTATAGGAGGCTGAGGGAAGTCACAGGTGTCTTTTCAGAGGGCTCAGAGCAGCCCAGTGCCCTGAGTATAAAGGGTTGGTCAGAGAAGCAAACAATTCTTTTTTTGTTTGTTTGTTTTCCCTGTTTGGCAGCCACTTTCCTCTTCCCCCACTTCTTATCTTAGTTCAGGTCTGGCTGCAGCAATGTGGTCCCAGTTCTAGATGGGTTCTTTCTAATTTGGGCAACAGAGACACAACTGATATTGTATGAAAGGAATAGTAAGAAAAGATACTTCTTTGCCACATCACTAATTCCCATTCAATTGAAAGCTACATCTTCTTACTGCTTTGATCAGATTAGTGGAACTCTTAACTTTGAATGGAAAGAGAAAAACATATGCTCAGTAAATTGTTCCATTATGTTGGCAAAATACCTCAACTAAGCACAACATTTTGACTTAATTGGCCCCTGACGTTATAGAATTTTGTTGACTCTCTTCCTTTGTCCACTCCACAGCCAACTCACCTTAGCTGCTTTGAAAACAAACCTCCAATGTAGGTTTGAAATAAAACTGCATCGTAAACAATCGGTAAGTGTTTTTCAAAGTGGTTTCAGGGAAGTGCCACAGAGTAAGTAGGCGACCACCAGGCTGCTAAAATATTTCCTGTCCCAACCAGGGTTGCGTTTCGGGAGAATATTTAACAGGGAGGGTTTTAATGCTTCTAAGGATGTTGAAACTAAAGAACAAATATTGACCAGAGGGCACCACGACTCTCCTGAAAGAGAGTAAAATGCATCCTTTATAAAATGAAAAACTACTTGGAGGATTTATGCCAAACCCTCTGCACAAATTGCCTCTCTTAGGGCCGAGGGGTCAACCTGGCTCGTCCAGGGCCTGGACACTAACACACCGGACAGCATCGCAGGTCCCCTGGCTATGTGAGGCCACCGTCTTCCCGCCCTGCGGACGGGAGCCTCCAGCCAGAGCGACCGGGCCCGGGGGCCACCCGGGCCGCAGCTGGCGGCCGCTGGCACGAGTGCTCGGTGACTGGGCCAGGGCTCGGCCCCAGGTTGGCCGCGGGCGGCGAGTTGGACTCCGCCGAGGCCACCCCGCGTGGCAGCCGCTCGGAGCCCGGCGCTGCCCGGGTGAGGCCGGCCCCGGGGACCCTCCCCGCGCCGGGCGGCGGTGAGTCAAGGCGCGTTGTGCAAGTGCTGGCGGGGCGGCCGGCGCCTCCCCCTCGGTCTTTCACCCCGCGCGGTTACGAAAGCGCGACCCCCTCCCCGCGCAGCTATAAAGCGCGGGGCGGCCGGCGGCGCGCTCGCCTCCTTGCTCCCCGCCGCCGCCAGGCTTCGCATCTCCCGCCGGTGAGCGGCGCGGGGCGGGCGGCGGGGCGGCCGGGAGGCCGGGTGGCCCTGCCGCCTGGCGCTCACGGCCACACGTTCCCCGCAGGGCGGACTCCTGGGCAAGATGAAGTGGACGTGGGCGCTCTTGCTGCTGGCGGCGCTGGGCAGCGGCCGGGCGGAGCGCGACTGCCGGGTGAGCAGCTTCCGAGTCAAGGAGAACTTCGACAAGGCTCGCGTAGGTATCCGCCCGGGCGGCCCCGGGGGCTCAGGTGCGGCCGTGCACCCCCAGACACCAGAGCCCTGCTCTCATCCCTTTCGCAGTTCGCGGGCACCTGGTACGCCATGGCCAAGAAGGACCCCGAGGGCCTCTTTCTGCAGGATAACATCGTCGCCGAGTTCTCCGTGGACGAGCATGGCCAGATGAGCGCCACGGCCAAGGGCCGAGTGCGTCTTTTGAAGTCAGTGACCCCTGGGCAGCTAGCTGTGCGCTTCTTTTTGCTCCACGGTCCCGGGCCCGCTTGCCGAGTGCCAGACCCTGATAAGGGAGGGAGGAGAGCCCCTGGGGGGGAGGGGGAGGGGGAGGAAGGGAGGCCTTTGCCAGGCTTGGCTCAGGATCCTCTTGGCTTTTGCAGTAACTGGGACGTGTGCGCAGACATGGTGGGCACCTTCACAGATACCGAGGACTCCGCCAAGTTCAAGATGAAGTACTGGGGCGTAGCCTCCTTTCTTCAGAAAGGAAGTGAGTAGTTAGCTGAATGGAACAGGTTGGGGGCCATACCTGGCTAAAATCTCTGGGTCTCTTCTCCAGTGACAGCCTTGGGAAGAATGGCCTGTGGAAGGTCTGTAAACACAGGAACTCTCAGGACCGCCTGCGGTTAGGGGCATGATTAAGAGTAGCTAGCCCCCCTTCCGCACCTCCCCAGTCGGGAAGCCTGGTCCCAGCTGAAAAGGACCTTTCAGTTTATCAGGTGCCATTTTCCCAGCGGGCAAATGTGCCAAGGAGTGTAACCGGCTCCATGCTTTCCTGTCCTGCCTCTCACATCGCCTCCCCACCTGGCTTTGCATCTCCTTTTTCTCTTTGGGATGATTCCTGCAGACAGCTTGACTCTCTGGGGCCCCAGCAGAGGTTGAGAGACACCCATCCGGTGATGGAGAAAGCAATGGTGCTTAGAGTTGGCTCACTCCAGAGCACTCTGCCTGCTATGTTGAGATCCTGAGCCAGGCACAGTGTTCTGGGTTGGCAGTGTCCTCTAAGCCCCAAATTCAGATTGGGGGTGGGGGTGAGGCATGCTGAACATTCTTAGGACATCCTAAAACTTGACCTAATCATGAGAACACAGTATCTGCCTGCTCTTTCCACCTTCCCCATTCCAGTTCTCCTAAGTTTTAAATCTAGAGTCTACTTGGTAGCTAGAGAATGATGTCGGCTAGGGATTCCTATCATGGTATCAGAGAGACAGAGGGAGAGAGAGAGAGAACCCTACCAAGGAGGTTCAATATATGGACAAACTAAAGTCAAGAGAAGGCAGTGCTTTGTCCAAGGTGACGCAACAAGTTTGTGAGAGCCAATGTCAGAAAGCCAGGGGTTCCGACTCCCAGGCCAGGATTAGGTGGCCCTGAACTGCAGGGACTTCTGAAACAGACCATCTTTCCTAAAGTGTGTGTGAGTTCTCCTGTGAGATAGAACTCAGGAGTCCTTCAGGGGTCTCTCTTCACGCAGGGATCCAGAGCAGAAGTGTCTTTTGTGTATCCCATTGCTCTCTACACACAGTCCTTGACTTCCTCTAAAGTTGTGTGTTGGATGAAATAGAACTTTTTAAAAGTCACATTACATTTTCATTTGGATTTACATTGTGCACATGACATGAGGTTGCTACGCTACAAAGGGAAAAAACTTTTATCCTTAGAAGTAATATGATGTCATGGCACTCTACCAAGGGCGACCAAGCGAGACTCCTGTCTCAAAAAAAAAAAAAAAAAAAAAAAGGAGTGGCACCATAGCTCAGTTAGTAGGGCACCGGCCACATACACTGAGGCTGGCAGGTTCGAGCCCTACCCGGACCTGCTAAACAATGACAACTGCAATAAAAAAATAGCCAGGTGTGGTTGGGGCGCCTGTAGTCCCAGCTACTTGGGAGGCTGAGGCAAGAGAATCGCTTGAGCCCAAGAGTTTGAGGTTGCTGTGAGCTGTGATGCCACAGCACTCTACCAAGGGCGACATTATATAAGACTCTGTCTCAAAAATAAAAAAAGAAAGAAAAAGTGTGAACACAAAATGCTTGATGACATTTTGAGATCCCCTTAAAGGACTAGGATTCTGAGCAGTGCCTTTAGGGACAGGGTTGAGGAAGATCCAGTGACAAGGTAGGATTTTCGTCTTTCCCTCCTCCTCCTACCAAACCAGATTAGCTCTGCTTTTGCCTCTCACATATTGGCCTTTTTACCTAGGATTTCATTGGGAAGAAAAATAAAAGTATTGAAATCTTGAAAGTGATTGCCAGAGATAGTAATTGAGATAACTATAATATGGAAGGCTTAAGGATGAATTCCTTCTTAGGTTACCTTTGAGAAAAGAAGCTGTGCAGTGTCGTGGGTTGACCTGCATAGTTAAAGCTAGGCAGCCTGAATTCCAATCCCAACTCAAGCACTACTTGGGGGATAGGTTCCTGAGCTGCTCAGTGCCTCAGTTTCCTCATCTGCAAAGTGGCATGATCATACCACCTACCTCATGAGTTGTGTAATGAAGATGCAATGAGTTAAGGTGGAGAAAGCACTCAGAACAGTGCCCGAGACCCAAGTTCACTGTCGGTGCCTGATGTTATTGCAGCTTCGTTGTCTTCCTGGTCATTAAATCATGGCTTTCTATTCTGAGTCTGGAATGGGAGGACCCACAGACCACTGGGTTCAAGTCTCTCATTTTACAAGTGAAGGAACTGAGGCTCATATTAGAGAAGTGACTGGCCTAGGAACATGCAACTAATCAGTGGCACTTAGTGGCACCTCTTAGCTGTAGGAATATAAAATACCGTGAACTATCCTTCTGTTTTCTGAGTAGCTCACAAACTGTAATACTTGGTGCAGTTCCTTCCTCTGTTGTACATGCTTATTTGGGGGTCTTTTTTGAAAACTCTGCTTTCATCCCTTGTGCGAATTTCTTCTTTGATCTTGATCTTGCTTTGAACGATGACCAGGACGGGCGGATTTGAAGGCCACTCAGAGAGCTGCCTGCATTCTCAGTCCCACCCTCTTCCTCACACTGCATCACACCAAATGGATGTATTTAAAATGAGTGCACTTATGAACAGAAAATAACTCACGGGCAAATGCTCGTTAAATTTGTTGTCTAATTATTAAAATAATTAAATGTAACTCACCTCTGTGATTGAACATGACATTTCTGTGTTGACACACACTGCCATGGCTTGCTGCCCCAGCCGTGGGTGTACTCGGTACTGGTCTCTTTCTCCCCTAGCTCTGCTGGCAGCAAGCAGGATGTCTCAGGGGTTGGGGATGCTGCTATTGGCAGGTGTGGACTGAATACAGGCTAGCCTCTCTGAAATTCGATTTCCTTAGCTGTGCAATGGGCATAAAGAATAGTTCCTATTTCGTAGGCTTATTGGCAGGACTAACTAATGAAAGTGCTTAGCTTACTGCATAATAAATGTTCAACAAATATTAGCTATGACCATCATTGTTTGGGGCCCTCTCCTTTTGTCCTTTCCCACATAAAGTGTCATTCTACCGGTAAAGGGCCCTTGTCAGTCTGAAAACTAATGCAGGCCTAAATGTCTACATCAGTGTTTCACTAAATCAGCGTCCCTGGACCACCTATATCTAAATCAACTGGTTGGGGGGGAGGCATGCTCATTAAAAATGCAGATTTCTGGATCCAAACTCAGACTTACTGACTCAGAAACTCTAGGGTAGGGCCCTGGAGTCTGCATTTTAAAGTATGCTCCTTGGTATGTTCCTTCTGCACAAGGAAGTTTGAGGAACATTGGTCTATAATTCAATCCAAAGACTTATCTTGGCTTACTTAAGTGTCAAGTCCTCAGACTCTATTCAGTTTGCTGGGGCCTGTTGGGGTATTTTGACAAGTAGTCCAAAGTAGGATTAAATCTCTAGCCTGGTTGGTGCAGCTGGGTCTTTAGGCCTGAGAAGCACAGGAAGCTTCTCACCTGGTCTTGTCCCTTTAGATGATAGGGACATAGGTCTAGGGAGCTGAAGGGACATATTCCAGGCCTACAGTGAATGACAGATCTTCCATGGAACCAGTCCACCAGAGACAGTTGCCTCAACCCAGGGTTTTCTTCAGGTTTTGGACTGACAGTCCAGACCTCTAAACCAGTCTGTGTGAGTACAATGTAATCCCATTCCCTGATGGCAGAGGGACTCCCAGCTGCTGGCTCGAGCACTCTCTCTCCCCATCTCCACTCCATACAGTTAGCTGCTGTCTGGAAATGTTTGGGGGTGTCTGATTCTCCAGAGGAGCCCTGCCCAGCTGCTGGGAGCGGGGAGCTTGGTGAACCAATCTCATTCTCTCTAACCGCACTCAGGCAGTTCATTTTTCGCAAATACTCTTAGAAGGGAGAGTCTGGTCAAGGTTGCTATGATTTAAATTCTTCATCTTTGAACTATTCATCCAAAAGAACCTGGAAATTAACCAAACCAACTTAGGCCTTCTTTTAAAGTCAAGAACATTAGCCAATTTCACTAATCCAAACATTGAAAGTTACCTAGTTCTTATGTCAGAATTCACATTCTGGCAACAATTTTGGAAAAAAGGAAAATTCAAGCTGCGGATTTGCCAAGTTAATAGCTTGAGTCAAGTAACATTTCAAAGGCGAGTGTTTTTGTGTCTGAGAGGCAGGCTCCTGAGACGCCTGCAACTGGCACAGTGATCCCCATAACCAGGGAAGAAGTGACTTCATCAAGGGACCAGGAAGGCTCTGCCCAGGTGCTAGGAGTCTGGGAGGGGAGCTGGCAGTTAGGGTGAGGTCCACATGGCCTCTATTCCTGGCCTTTCTGTGAATAACTTTGTGGTTGCTGCTGAGCTGTCATCAGTCTGGGGCATCACCCCTGACTGCCACCCTCCCACCCCCCACCCTGTGCCCTAGGCTCTGACACTTAGCCTGAGACAGCCTGGGTGGCACAGAGGTGGCTTCTTCTTCCTCCTGGCAGGCTGTGGTTAGCTGAAGAGCGGGCTCCACACCCACTCCTGTGACAGTCCTCCTGTGCGGCCTGGGTTTGGGCTGAGTCCCTGCCTGGGCATTATCCCAAGGGTTCTCAGAGAGTCACACCCAGAGGCCTCACCCCCTCTAATGCCGAGGACCCGGCCCCCTCCTCTGACTGGAGTACTACATAGTGTAGAGCTCCCCTTGCTCCAAGACCTGCGGGGGGGACAGAGACAAAGCCTTCTGTTTCTCGGCTCCCCCACCCTTGCTTTGCTTACTGTCTGGAAAGGATGTGGTAAAAGGGTTAAGCATGTGGGCTCTGGAGTCACACTCCTTAGCTTGAACCCCAGGGCTTTCCTGTCTTTTGTGACCTTAGGTGAGTTATTTAGTGACTCTGTGCCTCAGTTTCCTCATCTGTAAAATAGGGAATGTGAGAAATAACTGTGAGAACATATGGAAAATGTCCAGACAGCAATTGGCACATAATTAAATGTTCAGAAAGTCCCAGCCCTGGTTTTATGTTGAACAAGAAGATCAAATTAAGTAGACAAGTGGCACTTTTATCTGAATAAGCATATTTGGATAAACCTGAACCCTGCTTTTTCTCTGTGGCAAACTGCTCACCTGCATTCTTGCTAACATTATTCCCCCTCCTGCTTTCGTTGGTATTTCTACCACCTTAAGTTAAACCTGTTCTGCACGGCTTATGTCTCAGCCTTGAGGAATACGTAGAATCTAATCTAAATTTTTCAAGGACTTGGCTTTGCCTCTGTCAAGGGAGTGTTGAAGAGTATAAGTCCTAAGGGGAATGTGTGATGCCAGATGCTGGGCCTCTGGTGCCCACACAGCATAACCTACTGTGTTGCCAGCATGGAGAAGTGAAGAGAGTCACTCCGTAGGAATTAGGATGGAATTGGAGAGCATGGCCGTGGGAGCAGCATGCTCCAGTGGGTAGACAGGCAGGAGGGCAGCGTGGATAGTGAAATGACTAGGAACCAGCTGATAGAAATCACTGAAAAAGGTGCATGCTGATGGTGGAGGGAACATAAGTTGGTGGTGGCCAGACATTAGCCACCGAAGGCACAAGAGTCATTGGAGGGTAGATGGCTAAGACAACAGTAGAAAGGTTTATGCTGTGGTTTTGATGGGCCCACATTCTCGGTGGTTCTTTGGAAAGATGCCCTCACATTTGTCATCAGGATGACAGACTATCATTGCAGCAAATGAGGTCCCCCTGACTCCAGGGCTTTTTTCTATAAAAGAGAACAAGATCTTTTCTGATTTGACCAATTTTATGAAAGCTGTCAAGACTCTCTGTAGTCTCCTGCTTCCTGAGGAAATGATACCAGTTTCAGGGAGTCACTGGGTTCTTGGGCCTGGGAATCGGTTTCCCTGACCTCTGAACCCCACACGGGAGAGGGACTGATGGGCACCGTGGGTCTGGCTTGCAGACGATGACCACTGGATCATCGACACGGACTATGAAACCTACGCCGTGCAGTACTCCTGCCGCCTCTTGAACATCGACGGCACCTGTGCTGACAGCTACTCCTTCGTGTTTGCCCGTGACCCCCGAGGCCTGACCCCTGATGCACAGAGGATTGTGAGGCAGCGGCAGGAGGAGTTGTGCCTGGCCAGGCAGTACAGGCTGATTGCCCACAATGGTGAGTGGGGCGTGGGCACTGCCTGGCTCTCCCTGGGGGCCAGAGAGCTGGGGCCCATGCGCCAGTGCAATGCATCTCACCTGCACTCAAGAGAAGGCAGAGGGTCTGGGGGGCCCAGAGGACCAGGGACCCCTCTGAGATCACATCTCGATCATTTTGACCAGATCTGTCACTGGCCTTATCACAGGGCTGATGTAGGAGTGAGCAAAGGCCTTTGTCGCGAAACTCTAGCACTTTAATTAAGTAGAACTTCTGCTGCAGATGACACACTTTTCCTTTTATTCTGCTACCTTAGGCCATTTCTGTGGTCACCCCTGGCTACACTGCCTGAAAAAATCCAGATTGCCTGAAAAAATCCAGATTGACTGAATTAATATTGTTTGGGGATTGAGTAGCCCAGAGAAGAGGTGGGCCGCTTACGTGGCCATTGATTTAAAAACTCAGAGACGTCAACATAGGTAGTTCAAAAGAGAATGATTGCAACAAACGTTCTCTTTTCTATATGAAACCAAATACTGATAGCTGGTTTTCCTCACTTGGATTTTTTGAGATCCCTTAAAACAACCGTAGGATCTTTTTATCAATATTACCCTTATCTAATCATGAGTTCAAAGCCAGGAACATTGTGGAAAAAAGTGCACATCTATTTGGAATGGACACTCCTTCCTATGGGAAACTGCATTTCAAAGTCCAATTAGGGTGATGCTAAAAGGTAGGGAAAAAGGGACTACGTAAGTGACCCGGTACACCAAGCAGCTATGAACTCAGACCAAAAACATAAATAAGACTTGAAAGCCCCACCCTGGAGACAGCCTAAATGTGGGGCTGGTGAGGATGTCACCTCAGCTGGGCGCCCTGCTGAGGCCCTGACCGACATCATCTCACTTACTCACTGCAGACACCTTCCAGAGCAGATATTCTTATTATCCACATTGCACTGACAAGAAAATGGAGGCTAAGAAAGTTCCCCCAAATCTTCAGTAGGTAGCTGAGTTGGATGCAAACCTAGAATTTTGTGACTCTGAAGTTCCTTGGGTTACCACCTGGTGACACATTATACGAGACATGATAAATACTTTAAAACCATCAACAGGCCAGGGGCAGTGGCTCACACCTGTAATCTTAGCACTCTGGGAGGCTGAGGCAGGAGGATCACTTAAGCCCAGGAGTTAGAGGTTGTAGAAAGCTGTGATATTGCCACTGTACTCTAGCCTGGGAGACAGAGTGAGACCCTGTACACACACACCCCTCAAAAAACACAAACAAAACCGTCAACAATGTGGCTGAGGTCAGGCTGACTTGGCCTCCACTAACTGAAACAGGAGAATGAGCAGCACCCCAAGACTTTGAAATGCAGTGAAGCAAATTTAAGAGAAATAAAGGAAGCACTCTTTCATACAGCAGATCCTATTCTCTCATCCTCCGGGGCCCCCAGAGAAATTCAAAGGGTTTCAGAAACAGCCCTGAGGATGTTTATGAATTATAACCACTTCAAACTTTAAGGGTTGCAATCTGCTGTGATGTATTTGCACAAAGAATCTGCTGAATGAAGGCAGCTCTAATGCCACCATGATATTTGTTATCTACATAAACAGAGTCCATCTTTCTGTCATTAATGGCCTTACTTTCTGTATTTCAGGTTATTGTGATGCCAAATCAGAAAGAAACCTTTTATAGCAACATCAAGGATGTAAAGTTTCATTTGAAAACTTCTGATTTACTCTCATTCGGGCTTCAAAACTATTTATCTTAGGAGTTTAATTTGCCCCTGTCTCTTCACCTTTCATCAATACACATAAAGCCTTTAGTGCACATCAAGATAAATGCAGGAATGTGGATCTGCATGCAGTTCAATGTATATCTTTCCTGAAGTTTTCTTAGGGATCATTTGAAACTGAGGATTCCAGACTTTGATTCATTAAAATATAGTCACCCATTTCCTATGATTTGAGTTTTTCTTTGTGTTCATGTTTGAAGGTGAGAAATCCTATAGATGGTTGGATGGGGTTAGATTTTATAGACCCTGTGGTCATGGCTCATTCTGAGCTTTGGGCTACTCTAGTGCCTAATCTCCATTATTAAAGACTGTCTTCTCCTGAAAAAGATTCCTGAAAAGGGAGTTTCCTCATTAAACTTTTAGGACTTTAACTACCTGGCCAAAGCACTGAGGCCAAAAAGGAAGTGAGTACAGGCCTGGCCAGGCTAGCAAGCCAAAAGCCTTCATGGGCACAAGGCCTATGAGGTGGGCAGAATAGCCCCTGGCTGGGGGTTTTTAGAAGCTGAGCTCCATGGGTCAGGGTGAGCTCTAAGAAACCCTCCAGCCCTTCACTGTTACCTGCATGCAATTCATTCCTTATTTTAAGTGTGGCCAAAAGGTTAAGGGAGGCCTCTGGTTGCCCTGGAGGAATTGGGAGATGGGGCCCTGGAAGCCAGGTCTGTAGGAAAAGAGCACAGGTCCCTCTACCTAGACTGGGAGTAGCCAGGACTGGACAGAACGCCAGTGTCCTACACCATCCGTAGCATATGTGAACTCCAGCATAGAAACTCAAGCAAAGCCACATGCTTCGGTTTCCCAGGGGTTCCCAGGAGCCTCCACTTCTCACTTTGAAAAAGATGCAAGGCTTTGGTACCAAAAGGTCTTGGTTGTAAGTCAAGGTCTAGGTCTAGCTCAGGTATGTGCTATCTTTGTCATTTGGAGCTGGTTACATGGCATTTCTAAGCTTCACCCTTTGCTGTAAGATGAGGGCAAGCAGTCCCTGCCTGAGGGCTGGAGTGAGGATTCAATCAGGTGGTCTGTCTGAGCACTCAGGAGCTGTGCCACCTGCTCTTGCCAGGCTGAGATCTAGAAAACACATTGGGAGTGGGGAAGGGGTCACAGACTCCAATGTCAGGCTAAAAATCTAGGAGTCAACCTCGAATCTTCTCTTTCCCTCACCTTCTGTCAAGTCTGTCCTTTCCATCAACAAATATCTTTGCTCCACCTTCCCGAAGGATATCCCCAAATCCTTTCTCACAGTGCTGCATGGATGCCACCCACCTCCAAGTTCCTCATCATCTTGTCCTTCTTCAGCAGCTGCCTAACTGGCCTCCACTTTCATTCCTATTCCTCAAAGTCTATTCCCTGCCCCGCAGCTAGAGTAATATTTGAACACATTCATCAGGTCACATTAGTCTCCAGTTGCAAACCTCCACTGGCTGCCCAATGAGCTGAATAAACTCCTTACATGATCTAACCTTGTAACATTTCTGGCCTCAGTTGATGTGCTCCAGCAGAGCACCCTCGTCCCAGTCTCAAGGGCAGTGCCTATCACAGAGGAGGCCCTTGTGTTCCTCCTGTCCCACAAGCATGCCAGCTGCCTTGCACCAGTGTCTCCTCTGCCTGCAAAGCCTCTTCCCCCAGACTGGCATAGCTGGCTCTTTCTTGTCGCTCACAAACCCAAATGTCAGTCTTCAGAAAAGTCTTCCCAGACCCCTCCCAACCCTATCTCACCATCACTACCCCAGTGCCCTGCCCCAGTTTCTTCAAGACATTTACTCACTCTAGGATGGCATATTATTTACTGACTTCCTTTTAGTGTTTCTGCCCCGGACTAGAAAGTAAGCTCCCTGAGAGAGGGGCCGTGGCTGTCTGGTTCACAGCTGTATTCCAGCACCAAAACACTGTCTGCTAGGGCAGGTGGTTAAGAGGCCTCTGATGGATGGACCATGAAGAGGTTTGCTTCTAACCTCACTCTCAAATGTGTTAGTCATCCTGCTGTCTCTCTGATTTCAAGACACTGTTTCTCCTAAAGGGATCCGTGGCATTTTTTATAAATGAAAAAATGTCACCTTTAATTGTTCCTTGGAAATCCCTCAAGTGCTCTTGACATGAACAAATGATTTTTTTTTTCGGTTTTTGGCGGGGGTTGGATTTGAACCTGCCACCTCTGACATATGGGGCCAGTGCCCTACTCCTTTGAGCCACAGACGCTGCCCTGAACAAATGATTTTAAGGCCTCCTGAGTCCCAAGTGGGAGCCTAGAGTGGCTGTGACCCTTTAGAAGAGAAATCTGAGTCCTGAATCACTTCAGAAACCAGTAAGGTGTGGCCTTACATGTAGGCAGTATGATTGCTGAACAGTTATAAATAAAAATTTATTAAATTCAATCATATTACAAACATACAAAAAAAAGTTCATGTCTAAAAGGAACCCGGGACGAATCCTTTTATAAGGAGCAAATATTGGTGTACTGAAGGATCACCCGTTAATTTGCCAGAGCTGCACATACGTATTTGCATAGGTTGCATTTTCTTAAAACAGGTTACACTGGTGGACAGTCCTGGAAATTAAGCCCTTGTAAGCCAGACCACGGCTCGCCAGAGGGTGAGGAACTCTGCCTGTAGAGAAAAACTAATTAGCAGAAATAATAGACAAATCATTTCTTCTGACAGACGTGTCTGTAAGAATGGCTCCCTTTTCTGGGAACAAGCAGCAGCAAAGAACTTTCCTCCATTCATTCCTGAACAGTGCCATGTTGTAGAGAATGGGGTTCAGGGCCGCGTTAGCAAACGTGAAGGCCACCACCCAGAAGAAGAGGGACGGCCAGATGACCAGGTCCTGCTTGAAGTTCTGGATCAAGATGAGGAGGATGGTGATGATGATGGGGCTCCACATGATGAAGAAGGAGACCATGAGCAGGAAGAGCGTGCGGAAGAGCCGGAAGTCCTGCTGGGACACGCGGATCTGGTGGCTCTCAGAGTAGGCCAGGCTCACCGTGAGCCTCTTCCTTGAAGCCTTGGTGATCTGGGGAAACCAAAACAGACCAGGAGCCCCAGGTTACTGTGGGATGTCGGGGCTGTTTGCATCGGAAGCCTGAGAGTTGGAACCTGTCATCCCCAGGGCACCAGGGCGTGGGACCCGGGGACGGCCGTGTGGAGGGAGCTGCTCCGTCTCCCACTGTCTGCGCATAGGACGTGCTGCAGAAGGGGGGCGCCTGGCTGATCTCCTGAGAAATAAGGCAAAAATCACCCACCTTGTCAATGGTTGGTGGGGGGAGTGAAAAGCCTGAATCAGATAGTGTGTAAAAGGACATCTTCCCTGGTCTTGCTTTATCTAAGAGAGGTAAGTCATTAATTGAGTACAAGCAACTGGTTCTCAGGGCACAAACTCAAACCATATGACGACAGGAAGCAAGTGAAGAGTATCTGGTCTCAGCCTCCCCAGAGGTGACCAAAGTGAGCAGTTTCCAGGGTGACCTTTCGGAAATGTGCCACCTCCGCACGCAATATACCAGGCTTAGGGATGGCACATATCTGCCCTTCCGTTTGGTACCCAGAGGGACCACACCACACGCCTGCCCCGAACCTCGCTCCCCTCCTACTTAGCATACATCACCGTGCATTTCCTGTTAGCTCTGTGAGGCCATTTCATTCTTGTCATTCTGGTCATGGTGGCATGTATTCCATGGCGTGGCTGTGCCCCAGTTTATCCAGGTCCCTACTGATGTATATTGTATTCACCTGGCCTTGTTTGTTTGGGGAGGTGGAGGCTGAAGTGGCAGAGCTCCTGCTCTCCCCTCACTCCCCTGCAGGTTGCTGAGTGGGCCGAAGGGGTGGGAGATGGCACAACAGTGTGGCTGGGCCAGGCGGAGGGGAGCAGTGGAGCCCAACCTGGGGCTCTTCGCTTTCACAGGGGCGGGAGGAAATGGATCCTGGTCTTGCCTCCAGGCCCCCAAGTTGGGGGATAAAGGAGAATGGTGGGATCGGAAGCTGCTCAGCTGCTGGTGGGGTCAGCCCAAAGATGAAGCTGGGTCTGGGACAGTCCCCCCATGTCTGGTGGGGGTGGGTGCTGTTTGGGAACGATCCCTTCCTCAGCAAGTCCTGTGAACACCAGCCACGAGGAAATCAGATGCAATGA
Source organism: Perodicticus potto (assembly GCA_963574655.1). NCBI lineage: Eukaryota > Metazoa > Chordata > Mammalia > Primates > Lorisidae > Perodicticus > Perodicticus potto. The sequence continues at coordinate 3,729 of CAUYRH010020540.1, read as the reverse complement.
CCCACAGAAGGGGGCGGGGCGACCACCTCCCATGGGCAATCATGCTGGAGATGGGGGCAGGGCAGCCCCCTCTTCTCCTCCACCCCTCTCCCAGCCCCGTGCTGCAAGCCCATCCTACACTGTGTGCAGGGAAAACTTCGAACTGACTATGAGAATGATATTCAGAAAGAAGCAGGCACAACCAAAAAGTGACTGGAAAGTTCTAGAATCTGACATACATGTCATTAGGGTTCCCTCCCACAGCAAGAAAGAGGAGCTGATCAGAGTCCTGCTGATGACGCTTGTTGAACTTTCATATTTATGCCTTAAGTCGAGAGGTGGAGACTGGTGAAACAAACATGCTCATGCATAATAAATTCCTAACAGTGGAACTGCTGGGACCTCTAATATTTGGTACCGATGAGCAGGGCACACATTCTGGCAGGATTGTGGCCAGTGACGGCAACCCTGGTTATGCAGGTTTAGAAGAGGGCTCTGGATTTTTCTTCCAAAAGCCCCTGTGGGTGTCCCTCCCTGGGTCTCCTGTGTACTCTGCTCACTTACAGTCTTGCTTCAATATCACAGGGGCTGGTTTGAGCTGGCAGTAGGCAGCCTCGGACACAGAAATGGCCCATCAACTGAGGAAGGAGGACCAGATTAAAATAAAGCCCTGCTCGTCCTCTCATCCCACGTGATAGAAACAGTGTGTTTGAGTCATAAAAAAGCTTCCTAACATCTCAGAACCACGGAGGCGGGGCGAGAGGGCAGAGTTACATTTGAGCAGTACTCCTTAGGCAGAAAGGCATCCAGGCTCCCCAGAGATCTTATTTATTTATTTATTTATTTATTTGAGACTGAGCCTCAAGCTGTCACCCTGGATAGAGTGCCGTAACATCACAGCTCACAGCAACCTCCAATTCCTGGGCTCAAGCGAGTCTCCTGCCTCTGCCTCCCAAGTAGCTGGGACTACAAGCGCCCGCCACAACGCCCAGCCATTTTTTGGTTGCAGCCGTCATTGTTGTTTGGTGGGCTGGGGCTGGATTCGAGCCCGCCAGCTCAGGTGTACGTGGCTGGTGCCTTAGTCCGTTGAGCCACAGGCGCAGAGCCCAGAGATCTTATTTTAATGTAGATTCAGATTCAGCTCAGCGGGTCTGGGCTGGGCTGAGTTTCTGCATTTCGAAGACCCTCTTTTGCTTGTTCCCACTGCCGCTACTTCTGCTGGTCCCAGGACCACACTTTCTGGAGCCAGGGTCTGGTATACCCTTCCGTTGTGCAGCAGGGACACAGCTCCTGAGAGACAGGCTAGCCAAGCTACTTTGAAAACAGGAGGCTTGAAAGTGTTTACCTCACGGAGCAAAAGCCCCAGGAGGCTGAGTCTGTCCGTGGGAACGAAGCGGGGACACCATTGAAGGTGTTTCTCCTGGGGTGGTGGGTGCGCTGGAACTGAGCACCCCAGTGGCTGGCAGGGTCCAGCGCTTAACCTTCAGGTGCCTTGGTGACACACACAGTGTTCTGTCCTTCCTCATGCCTGATTCTAATTTTAGGCACAGCTGGGGTTGGGGGGATGACTATTGCTCAGCTTCGGTGATGCCAAAAGGTGGGTGTGTGGGGGTGGGGCTGGTGGGATGGTGTCCAGACGGAGCACAGCCAGCCTGGGATGTGATGGGACATGCCAGCCTGTGACCTCTGCCCCCAAGCAAGAGATGGAGATAGAACATCTTGAACATGTTAGTCGTCCCTGCTAACTCCTGTTTGCTCCATCTGGCCTGTGTCCTTTTCCCGCAGGAAGAGGCTGCTGGCCACACAGAGGGTGCTTACATTATCTGGAGCCCGCTTGGCCACAGATCTCTCTGTTGGCTCTGTGCTAGAACCCCCCTCCCCACCGGGGCCCATTCCCCTAGGATTCCTGAATCTCTACAGAGGATGTAATTAGAAGATAATTAGCATCACTCACAATGTGGGCAAGTTTAACTCCAAGATCAGAATGGCTCCTTAGAATACTTCCAACTAGCTAATTAAGGAATCGTCATTTAATTGTTTCATGATTAAACGTGACTCCTCGCTCATTTAGTAGTTTAGGTCCACCTGTCGATGGTGGAGACCATGGCAGTCTGCCCCCCATCCAGGAGTGAGCACTCCTTTCCTCCCCAGCAAGAACGACAGTAATCAGTATCTCTGAGCTTTACCCAGGGCTCCTCATGGGGCCGGCTACAGGTTTGTTTTATCAACTGTCATATTAATCTTCACAACTACTCCTGGGAGCAGAAGCTTCATCCCTCATGGGATTTGTACTCTTAATATTCATACTTCACAGGTGGGGAAATTGAATTTCAGAAAATTTAAGTAACTTGCAGAAGGTCACTCCATTGATAATAAAGGGTCAAAGCCCCCATCTGGGAAAATACAGCTCAATTCGGTTAAAGATTAACCATATCACAGAAGGCTCAAAAGGAGTTGCCTTACTATTCAGCTTTCGGCCTCCCCTCCTCCGCTATGCAGTGGGGGTTGCTCAGGAGGCCTAACCCTATCTCTTCGAGCCTCAACTTCCTCAACTGTCAAATGGGGAACATCAAAGTACATATGTCACAGAATTGTGGGGAGGACTGGCTAAAAGATCTGGGAGAGGACAGCTGGGCAGGGTGGCAGGTGGCAGGGTGAAGGGGAGTCAACCCCACCTCTGAGCAGAGGTGTCACTCTAGGCCTCAGAACAGCCTGGTGGGTACGCAAGGGCTGATTCCTCACATTCCCGCATTATCCTGCTGAGAAAAATAACGATGTACCCAAAGTCCTTGGTAAAATGTCTCATTAATATGTTTTGATTGAATGATGTTGACAGATGCTCACAGTTTTGGAGCACTTACTATGTGCCAGCCCCTTCCTATCACTTGGCTTACCTCCTTAAATTCTCCCAGCAATTCTGTGATATATGTGCTTTGATGATCCCCATTTGACTGATGAAGAAGCTGAGGCTTAGAGAGGTTAAGGGGTTAAGAAATTTGCCCAACAGTACCCAGCTAGGAAGTTACAGAGCTGGGCTTCAAACTTGGCAGTCCATCCCCAGCCCACTCTCTTAATCTTTTTTCTTTAATTTTTTTTTAAAATAGAGTCTTACTCTGTCATTGGGGTTAGAGTGCAGTGGCATTTTCACAGCTTACTGCAACCTCAGACTCATGGGCTTAAGGGATCCTCCTGGCTCAGTCTCCCAAGTAGCTAGGACTACAGGTGTGCACCACCATGCTCAGCTCATTTTTTTTTATAGAGATAGGATCTTGCTATATTGCCCAGCCTCAAGCAATCCTTTTGCTTTGGCCTGCAAAGTGCCAGGAGTTAAGGCATGAGCTTGTCCCATTTTCCTAATCTAATTCCTTCCCACTCTCTGTCTTGATCTATGGGAATCCTTCTGCCCAGCCCTCAACTCCAAGCTGTAACACCAGGAACTCCAAGAAGATTTCCTGGTTGGTCTCCCACTTGCATCCAGAGGCATTTCGTTTCTGGCCCTCACGCCTCATTTGCCACATACACTGAATGGTAGATATGCCAGCATCATTCTCATATTTGACCCACACCAGACCATGGCTCCCCGGGGGCTGGACCTTAAGCGGGAGGCTTCTCTGCCCTCTGTGGTCAAGGGTTCCAGCAGGTGCTTGATGAGAACTGTGAGCTACAGACAGACCAAGTGGGCTGACTCATGGCCGAGCGCATAAATGGGAGTCTTTTTTTAGCACTGACAGATGCTCCTGTTTCCTTCTC
>CAUYRH010020538.1:0-25402 GCA_963574655.1 Perodicticus potto | reverse complement strand
GTGTCATCACCCCTCAAGAGCCCCAGGTTTGCTTATAGTGGAGCACCAGGAGATAAAATTTCTTTTGGACACTGGTGCAACCTTTTCTGTACTTCTCTCTAACCCTGGTCTTTTTTCTCCCAAATCCATAACTATACAGGGGGTGTCTGGAAAGCCAGTTACCAAATTTTTCTCCCAGCCTTTCAGCTGCAATTGGGATGACTTGCTGTTCTCTCATGCCTCCCTAATCATCCCTGAAAGTCCTGCTCCCCTTTTGGGGAGGCACATACTAACTAAAACGGGAACTTTTCCCTCTGGAGATCTAGTCATGATCAAAACTCTCCCCTCTAACTCACCTTCCCTAACCCCTACTTGGGAAGTCCCCTTTCCTGTTATCTTGTCTTCTTCTACAGCTGTTAAAGTTATAGGAGTCAATTCCTGCATACATCATTCACGAGTGAAGTCCTGGAACCCTCCATCTTCTACGGAGGCAGACAATGAAGACAGCCAACCACAGACCAACTACACTTAAATGTCATCAAGCCACACACAATAAAGATGGTTCCAGTCCATGAACCCCTATATCACTCTCCTTCCAGAGAAACCCTAACTGCCCCCTTCTATCATTGTCAGATTCAGCAGGAAGCAGTTAGATCAAGTCTTCGCCCTTTTTCCCTAACAGCAGTTTGAGTTTCTACTCGGAGAGGGAGAATTGATGCAGGACATTTGGGCCCTAGCCAGCTCAGTGGCGCTGGCGGACCTGCTGCCTCCTCCTTGGCAGTGTCGGTGCTGTGGCAGCCAGCAGAAGAACCAGCGGGCTGAATGAGAGGCAAGGAGGGGGACCTCCAACCCCCACCTGAGGCTCCAATAGCCAAAAAGGCTGGACAACTGCTGAGGAGACACCTATGCCTTGGTGTCTTCTTCACTTTCCACTTAGGACTAAATGTGGAACCCCCATTTCCTATGCCTAGGTCAATTTCATGTGAATTTCCTAGGCCTCAATTCCATGAATGGACTGTGTCCATTCATTGATACATTCATTCACTTTGCCCCTGCGGAAGGGACTGTGTTCATTCATTTCCTGGCCAAGGAACCCATACACCTATATATACCCTGAGACTAAAAGCCTAAAGGGGGAGACGGGGAAAGACCGGGAGAAAAACAGAGAGAGCTTTTCTCTCCCCACTTGAGTTCTCTCTCTCTACCAGGAGCATTAGTGTTCTCTGTATTCTTTTCTGTAAATAAATGCTGTCTTCCCACTGGAAAAAAAAAAGAAAGAAAGAAATGCCGTGAAGGCTATGTTAAACAGTTTGATGAAAACATTTCAGATTTTATATGAAACCAGCACATTGTACCCCTTGATTGCACTAATATACGCAGCTATGATTTAATTAAAAAAAAAAAAAGAAAGAAAGAAAAAAAAGAAAGCTTATGTTCTTGTGGAAGCTGCTACAAATAATAGATTTTCTGAGTGACATTGTCCTAGATGTATAATGTAGCTAGAATTGGTGGAGGTACTGAAGGAGACCAATGGATGTGTAAATACCATGAAAACAGCATCCACGCCTGGTTGTGGGAAAGCATAGTGAGTACATATTGACAGGAGGTCTACAGGATAACCTTCTCAGTGGCTCATTAGGAATATTCTAAACTTGGAATTTAATGGCTTCTTTGAAAATAACACATTAAATCAAAAATGCCTGTCTTTTGAGAATTTTGTAAGGGAAAAGTATTTTAAGTATCATTTCTTTTTTGGAAAGATTATGACACTTTAGTGCTACTCATGTTACTGTGAAAATTACAGAAACAGAGACATAAAAAACTAGAAGCCTTTTACATATCAACTTTTTTTAGCAAGGCCATTATTAAGACCATAAAACTTCTTAATGTCCATGATTTTTATCTCCAGAAAACATTTATTGCACATTCACTGTGTGTAGAACTCTATGCCAGACGATGTGGCAAGAAAGAGAAAAGCTGAGTTCATAATTAGAAGAGCTTATAGGGAACCACCGAATGTGTGTATACTTTATGACTATGTACCATAAATTCCTAAACAATCTCATTCAGCAGGATCCAGGCTTCTCCACCCTACTGAGCTGCCCTGTGGAAAACGCCTGGCAGGGAATGGGTTTGCCTCTCGTCCTCATTAGAGCAGAATCGAGGACATGACTCCAGGTACTGCATCAAGTTTTTAAGTTAGCTGAATGTTTATCATTTGGCCTCATGATCTCATTTATTAGCATAGAGGCTGAATTTTGTTTTGTTATACTGATGTTCATATTCCAAAATGATAAGAACTTGGAAATATTGAAAGTTTCCATTGACCCACAAGAAGTCTTTTCTATTGTGACTTTTATTTTTGAAAGGCACAACAAGACGTATATTTTGCATTGTGATATATTTTTGTAACCCAGATAAGTAAATTTTGTATTGTGACTATTACACACACACACACACACACACACACACATACACAACTAACACTAACATTTCATTTTTGTTGTGTACACTGGACTCCAATATTCTCTTTCCCCCATTATCTATTTCAATTTTTATTTCTACCTTACTCTAGCTTATTTTTAAAAATGCAGAATGTATTTCATGAATAATTTGTGAATATAGATCCAGATTAAATAATTTTGTACTAAAGAAGTTGCAGAATTGAAAACAGATACTAGAGGAAAAATCACCAGCAAGAAGAATCTACTTGTTGTTTATAAAAAAAAAAAGAAAACAAGAAAGGGATAGGATGTTCAAGCAGAGAGTTATTACTTTAGAATTTGGTTGGTTAAGTGTGGTTGGGCCTAGTTAATAACTTATATCATATTTTTCCTTCCCCACCACCCCAATGTCTAGCAGTGTTTACTCTCTAGGAATTTATAAACATTTGATGGGACTGTAGACATGAATAAAAGTTGTAAATTTTAAAATATCATAGAGAAAAAATTTAACAATTTGGGCACTTCTCATGTTTGACCTTACGAAAGAAACAGAATACCAAGATTGTGCCACTTTTATGAACTTAGGTTAGAGAAGATAATGGAAACAAACAATTAGTTTATTAAGTTTTTTTTTTTTTTTTTTTTTGTAGAGACAGAGTCTCACTTTTTCACCCTCGGTAGAGTGTCATGGCATCACACAGTTCACAGCAACCTCCAACTCCAGGGCTTAGGTGATTCTCTTGCCTCAGCCTTCCAAGTAGCTGGGACTATAGGCGCCCACCACAACACCCGGCTATTTTGTTGTTGTTGTTGTTTTGCAGTTTGGCCCAGGCTGGGTTTGAACCCGCCACCTTTGGTATATGGGGCCAGCGCCCTACTCGATGAGCCACGGGTGACTCCCAGATGTTATTTTTTTAAATAAGGCTGTGCCTAATGTTTCAGAGAATTGTAGATCCTTAGTTAGAAGGGACATTAGGTGTCATCCACAGTCCAGACTCCTTCCCAATGCAAGACTTCTTTTTATGCCCTCCTAAAGAGAAAGACATCTCATCTTTTCATGAAACATTATAGTGAAAAGAGAATATACTTGGATAGGTAATCTGGTCTGTTATTCATTATCTTGAATTATTTCAGTATCTCTTTTCTTTGTAGCTGAAATATGCTTCCTTGTTACATCTAATTTTTCCCCCTTGATCTGCTTTTTCAACATTATGAAAAAAGTTTATTCCTTCATTACACAGTCCTTCTCACCTCTTGGCTATAATGCCTTCAGTATTTTTACTATCCTTGAAACTCAAGAGTAAAAATATTAGCAAGATTAACAATGTTAAGTATGACCTGAAGTCAAGAAGGTGAATGAAGCATAGAAGTTTCACTGATCTAATGCCCAGTTCTCACTGGTGCAGGCATCATTTCATGGTCATCAGATAAGAATCGCCATTGTTTTTAAAACTGTGCACACTGTTGACTTCATAAACAATTATCAACAAATAATATTTACTGAGAACCCTTTGGGAAAATGAAGCTTTGTCAACTGAGGCATAATTTATTTCCAATGGATTGTTTTCATGTGGGAGCCTGTTTTTGCCAAATGGTTAGAAAGCTCTTAAATATATTTGCATTAACATCATCACTATTTGCTTACAAATTTAATAAGGAAGCTGAGCTTCTCTTGAAAAGAGATGATCTCATATTTGAAGATAAGTATTGTTTCTAGTCAGACTGAGACCATTTATCTAAGTGTGTCTTTTCTCTTAGGCAGTAGGCTACACAATGAAGTGTTCATGGACCCAAAATATTCACTCTCAAATTTTTCTATAATATAATCTTTACCAATAAAGCATTAGATAGGAGTAAGCTCAACTTAGTTTTAAAAAATTATATGAGAAAATTTCTAGTTAGGTAATATAGTACTAGAAATATCCTTTCTGGTCCCAGAGCTACATGATTCAACTACAAACTCATTGTATTTTTAAACTGTAAATCATTATTTGTATGTAAAAATCTAATATTACCTGAAATAGGTAAAGTTTTGAAAGTTTTGTGATATTCCAAACCCTAATGATTCTCATATAACATCCCAAAAGCTAATCACAGATAACAAATCTATCAATATAGCCAGTTCTCATTACAGTATAATATCACCCTAACTACAATAACAGAAACATAAGTATGGGTTTTCAAATCTCTTCTCTCTCTAAATTTCTTATAATAGTTTCTAGTAGTAAATGTACAAATGTATAAATTTATATGTATATGTTTATGTATAAATATGTATAAATTATGAAATTTATAAATATTGAATATGAAATTGCTTTTTGATTCTCCAGACATAAGTCTACTCAGAAACGGCATATCTTGAACAGACTGCCAAGGACAAGGGAAATAGAAGAGCATTAAATTGTGGCAAAGAGAGAGTAGATGAGTTCACACCTTTTAAAAGTTTAAAGTGTGATCAGGAACACAGATTGCATGCATAAGAAAATCACTGTAAATTATAAATGAAAGTATAAATAATTGCACACATTTTAAAATGCATAAATTATAAAGAAAAATAAGTGATCAGGAAAATATTCTTGAAAAAAATTCTGGGAGGGGTTACATTTTCAACAGAGTAAATGAGCTAGAAGAGAGATAGAGTGTGCATATAGTTACAAGACTAGTGATAAAGGGAGAATATTAAAAGTAATAGTATTAGACAAATGGCTTAAAAATATTGAAGAATAAGAAGGCTGGTAAGCAGCAGAGGAACAGCTGAAGAAAAAATTTATTAAGGCTAGTACCCTATGGTTCGTTTGGACCATATGCATTTGTAGGTAATAAACTATTTTGACCCAGAGTCATAGCCATTTAATACAGATCATTGTAAGTTTCCTTATTTGGACTATAAGGAAAAGCCTGTATCAAAAAGGTAGACTCTTGGCCTCCAACACAAAACTACTGAGGAAGAATGCCTGCCAGTTAATCATAGGAACTGACATCTAAATTAAACTGTTTAGGTGATTTGTATGTAAACTAGGATTTAAGAGCCATCATTCTGACACAATCCTTGGCTAAAGAACAGTCTAAGTTGTTATCCTTGTACTTGATGCCATGGGCCTGACTATGTAGCTAATTGCACTAGAGTAGATCTCCAACCCCAAGTAGGAAATCGTGAGCTGGCTGGTGGGAATGACTTGTCCTCTACTGTAAGTGCTGCCCAGACATGATGGTGATTAGCAGGCCCCATCATTTTCTGTTTCTCAAAAATCTGATCCAGAAATATAGGAATATAATCAGTTGGTAGTGGCTATAGATAAGCATTATGGAGGGATGTAAAAGTCCTATTTCCAGAGATGTATTAAAATAAGGATCAATCAATAAGGGCCTGCTTCTGAGGAATACTTGGAATTGCATTGCCAGAGATGCCATCCAAGTAGAATTACATCTGGACCTGGAAGGCATTTCTGTCTCCCTATATCCTGGTGATATGGTGGAACTTCTTGTGGTTTCTTCATGTACCTTTAAAATAAATCTCTAACTTATTCAAGTAATCAGAGTGAATTCTTTTTATTTGAACAAAGAGAGCTATCACATGTTAAGTGCGAATTCCAGATGAGGCTTTTAGAGAAAAATGAAATGCTTTAATTTTAGAATTAGGAAGGGAGAGAAGCCAAGACACTTGTTATTTGACTATATAATCAGCCTTGGAAAACTGAGTTTACCACACTTTCTGAAACACAGCTAAATACTATTAACTTTCATCCCTTTCCTCCCCACTGCCAATCTAAAACCTCTAAAAGATATCCTGTCATTCAGCTTATTAATTTGAAATTAGTCCCCACTGTCACAACTCTCCTTGAACCTGGGAGCCGTATCTCCAGTAATGAGGTCATACTTTTGAGTGACATTCTTAGCCCATTGCTTTAAATGGTTGGAGTCACCATGATTAGGGTCCTAGTTTTCCTCCATAGCAAGTACAATTGTTAAGCAATAAGTAATGTGCAGAGTAGTGACAATGCCATAATTTAGAGGACACATTGATGATACACATGTATTAATAATTTTGGCTGAAAAAAAATGGTACTGAAGGAACACAGCAGTGGATGCTATCACGAACATGCCCACACTGTCTCTCTCTCTCTCTTTTTTTTTAACCTAAGAACAGATTTTTTGCTTTCTTGTTTTTTATTACTATGGGAACATAATAGTTCTATAACTTTATACGGTTCACATGATGTTTTGATACAAGCATACAATATGATTAATCAGATCAGAGTAACTGGGGATATTCATCACTGCAGACAGTAAACATTTCTTTGTCTTAGAGACATTCCCATTCCACTCTTCAGTTATTTTAGAGGATATCCTACCTTACTATTGATTATATCACTTTGTTGAGCTATCAGTTTTTATTCATTCTGTTTTTTTTTTGCTGTATGTTTGCACCCATTAACTATTCCCACTTTATCCGCCCCTCTGTTCTACCATTTCCAGCCTCTTGCACCATCGTTCTACTCTGTCTCAATGAGATCAATTGTTTTTAATATTTAGCTCCCACATATGAGTGAGAACATGAGAGATTGGTCAGCCCATGGTGGGTTGTCAGGGTAGCATGTTTCCTTTTGACCCAATGGAGGTCCAGAAATGCCTTCCAGAAACTAAGTCCTGGATTCAGGGACTTCACAAATCTACTTAGTACTTTATTTTACTGTGGCTGAGCTGGACCCAAGTTACAAAGCCCTCTGAAATGTTTTCCTTCCATTCTCCAAGTGAAAGAAGAACTCTCCTTGAGTTGCACAGTCAGTAATTGGGGAATGGAGCTGAATGTAACATAGGCACTGGCTTGACTAACACCATTGATGTCTCACTGGGTCATATGCACCCCAAATCTATTGACTTTGAGCTAGCATAGCCACAGGAATTGCCCAAGGAGTACAGGCTACGTGGCCAGACTGATTTATGAATTTAGTCTATGCCCCAAACTATTTTTTGTCACCTGGTGGTGGAGCTAGCTGGAACTTGGGTTTTGGGACAGAGGATTTGTCTCTGGCCCTGCTGGGAGCTAAATGGGTACTGGCAGAATTCTGCCCTATGCTGTGTTCCCTTGAGCCAGGGCAACCCTGGGGTTCAAAGCAAAGTTCCACAATCATTTCACTCTCCCTCCCCTGGGAACATAGCTGCTCCTTCCAGAGATTTTGCTGGCCCAGTGCTGGGGATGGGGAATGGGGGTGTTTGGGGGCTGGAGGTGAAGGTAGAATGGGGTGAGGGGGTAGGAAGGGATGGTATGGGCAGTGTAAGACTATCTTTTCTGCCTTCTTCAGTACTTCTTTTATTGACATTATATTAAAATAAAGTAGTATGATCACTTGCCTAATTTGGGGTTCTTTGGAAGGGGCTTGCTTGTGTGGATAGTTGTTGAATTTGTTGTTCATGTTGGGGGGGTGATCACTGTAGGTTTCTATTTGGCCATCTTGCTCTGCCCCCCAACACAATTTTTCTTGAGAACTAAAATGTGACCTTTAAACATCAAAATGCCCCTACATCTTTTCCACATGTCACCCCCATTTACTTTTCATGAGTTAGCTCAGAATCCTCCATGTATGATAGTACATTGGCTTGTGTTATTGCTCCAAACCTCCGATACACTCTGTAAGAAACCTTGGTTTCTTAGATTTTTTTAAAAAAATGATACCATTCTGTTGTTTGTGGGCTTCAAAAGCTTCAGGAGGATAAAAATCTGTGATCCTTTAGAAAATCTTGCAGAAACCAGACTCTCCTGGAGAGAGCCAGGCTGTCTGCTGCCACAACCCTGAGTCTAAACCATAGCATCTCTTGACAACTTAAACTCCCTACATGGTCTCCCTGTTTCCACATTTGTTCATCACAAACATTTCCGTAAAGCAGCGTGAGTGAATTTTTAAAATCATAAACCTGATTTTGACACATATGCAACATACATATAAAACACACTCTACTTAAATTCATTCAGTGATTATCTACAACTTTGCAAATAAAACCCAGCGCTCTTTCTGTGAGCAACTCCTCCCGTGCTCACTGAGCTCCAGCTTTTGCTCAATTCCAGCATATGACCCTTGTGTGCGTTATACTTGTCCTGGAATAGAAAAAACTCAGCTTCCCTTGTGGCTGACTATGGCCTTAGCCCAATGTCACCTGCTAAGAGAGGCCTTCTCTAACCCACCCAGGTAAAGTGGTTGTCCCCTGCTACTTTCTTTGTCATCACTTTGTTTTTTTCCTAAGATTTAACAAATGTTGTCTTTCCCCAGGTCTAGCTCCCAAATTTATCCTTTTGGTTTGTACATTGATTTACTAATATCTTCCATTTATGTGTGCCTGGATTGCGAGTTTAGTTTTATTCAATGCATGTAGGAAGAATTATAGTAACTTTCCATATAAAGCATTACTTCCTTCTCTCCTTTGTGCTCTTCAGTGGGGTGACGCACCTAGTAGGATCCTGTACAATTGCACAGTACACCCTAATTCTGAGGAATAAGTCAAAAATCCTTAAGGGCTGAATTTAAAAATGTGAACCAACCTAAGAAAGTAGGTATCATGTCCAAATTCTATAAATGTCTCTAAATTATGACAGATATTCAACAAAATTCTGTCCCTGGTTGGTTGTCCCTGGATTGTGAAATTTCAAGGAATTTTTACTTTCTTCTTTGTACCTTTCTTGACTTAATTATTTATTTGACAACTAGTGTGCAGTTTTATTTTCAACAGGAAATGAGAAACAAAACAATGATTTTAGTAGGGGAAAAAAAATACACTTCCAACTATAAAGTGAGATGGGAAATATTTAAGTGGGGGAAAATAATGGAAACTAGCACAGCAACACACACTCATTATAATTCTGGAACATGCATAAGGAGAACTAGCAGTATTCAGAAAGACCTGAAAAACTTCCACAAAAGTGATAATTATGTTGGAATTGATAATGGCATTTACCTACTCTTTTAAAACTTTCAGTGGTGCCTCATTATTTCTACCATTGAAAATTTCTAAACCTCTTCCCCCCAATTTACATGTATATATTGGTCACTTGGGTAGAGTTTTGTATTTTCTACAAATATTGTGGACTGATCACTCGGACAAAAAAGATTGGAATATTATAAAATACTATTATGTACATGTTGTGTATACGCACATGTATATAATATACGAGTGTATATACAAATGTTATTGCTATGAAATAAGTGCAGTAGAACTCCAATATGTGAAGTCTATAGAGAAGCAAAGTGAGTCTTGAATTCTACTGTAGTGTGTCTGCACATAGGTAGAGTTCTATCTTGAGCACCACTTTATAATCTGTAGACTGAAGGATTTCAGAATTTCAGAATACAGACTTCAAAGTCTCAGTTCAGGCTACATTGGCAGAAGCACTTTCTCTCTTACTCTGTTCATCACTTTGAACTGTGTTAGTCACTAATCTAGTCACCTTGCAGAATGTAACGGGGGCATATGTGCCACAGATAATTCTCGATACTTTATAAGAACTTTGATCTTATACTTCCTTTTTTCAGAGTCTAAAAGAACATTTAGAAATGAATCCAGTGGAAACATTTTTTGTAGAACAACCCTGAAGAAAAATACTCTTGGTGCCTAATCATGTGTGTCTAACTTTACTATCATAGCGATTCCAATTTTGTGCCTTGCTAAATGTTCCATACTCACCAAAGATGTAAAGAATACTGCTAGTTCTCAGTATTATTTACATCTTTGGTGGGTATGTACACTTACATGTAATCATTGCTGTGTGATATATCAATAATACTGAGGTTGGACCAATACTTAACACTAACTTAAAGACAGAATGAGATCATATAAACTCATTCAGTTCCATTTTATTTTAGAGCTGAAACTCAGACCTCAAGTCATTTGTACTATTATAAATTGGTGAGTATGTGCTAATATTGCTTGTAAAATGATTTAATGAAGTTTTAGAAACCCTATACAATGTAGAACAAATAGCAAAATATACGTTGTTTTGATAAATCTTTCAGAAAATCCATTTCATTTCAGACAATACGTAATTTTTTCCCTCTTTCTCCATTATTCCTACATTCTGGGCCCTGTTTCTGCTTACTTTATACAGCATCAGAGTTTTGGAGGATGCTGAATAAATAATACAGGTCAGATAAGGCGGCCGTTTTTCTTGTAAGCAGAACCAGCAAGGGAGAATGTTGAAACAAATGTTTATTGAGCTCCTATCCTACAGTAAGCAAGATGCTTGGCAATGAGAATTCCAGGATAATAGACATAGTATTGTCCTTATGGCCTACTAGGAAAAAACAAAAACTCTACCCGTGTTGAGACACATTAGAATAGTGTGAAGCTTCCTAAACATAGAAGTTGTTGATAAATACGGGCTGTAGGATATTATGCAATGTGAAAAGAGTTCTAAATAGAGTCCTGTGTAATATATACGCAGAACAGAAGGAAGCAATTAATTTTTCTTGAAGGACTACAGAAGAATTGGTCTTCAAAGAAAGCTATGGAGTAAATGAGCCATTTGAGCAAGGTCTGGGAAGATAATTTAGATTATTCCTAGAAGATGTGCAGCAAGATATAAAGAGGATTGACTCTAGCCCATGATGGAATAAAAATGTTAATTACTTTACGCATTCGGTATATTCTTAAATTATCAAATGCCTTCAATTATTTTGTTATCATGCTGTTTGTCCTTTCTGATGTTCCTTTAAATTCTCCACTAACATAATTTAGTGATGTCCTTTACACTATTTTGAATTTGGCACCTTCACAGTAGAAGTTGCTGGCCATAGATGAAAATACAATAGAACCTCATGGTTGACCACCTCCCTACATTGACCACCTGCGTCATTTGACCTAATTTTCACAGACCAGACATGCACCACATGTATGTATCAGTATAGTACAGGTCCGGGTCCTTATGTTGACCACCTCCAAATGTTGACCAGTTTGTTACAGTCTCTTGGGTAGTCAACTTACAGCAGTTCTATTGTACATTGAAAAGCCGAATACTGCATAATGAAATTTGGATCATACATGATAGTGGTTCCATAACATTATTGTATCATATCTTGACTGTACCTTTCTTTTCTTTTCTTTTTTTTTTTTTTTTTTGCAGTTTTTGGCTGGGGTTGGGTTTGAACCCACCACCTCCAGCATATGGGCCGGCGCCCTACTCTTTGAGCCACAGGCGCCACCCTACTGTACCTTTTCTACATTTAGATACACAAATACTTAGCATTGTGTCACACTTGCCTACAGTATTTGTTACAGCAACATGCTTTACAGGTTTTTATTCTAGGAGTTATACCCTATAGCTTAGGTGTACAGGCAGCTGTGGCATCTAGGTTTGTGTATGTACACTCAGAGATGTTCACACAATGACAAAGTCACCTAAGGATGCATTTCTCAGAACGTATCACGATGGTGAAGCAACTCATGACTGCACACTCGTGATGACTGCAGAGGTTGATTGACACCTTGATCTGCACAAGGGATCTTCCCCTTTGCCTACTGGCACAGTCGAATGACTGGAGTCTGAAATGAGAAGACAGAATTGCGATCATCCAACATACTTGGTATGAAACATTCTCCGAGAAAATTATATTGTCTCAGGTGGTTCTGCAGTCTAGCTCTGGTCTCAGTGTCATCAGCTCATGCTATACTAAATTCTAAATATGATTTAGTAACTGCGTAGTGTGCAAGTGTTAAAATGCATTTCTGAGGCATGTGCTTAGATCATAAGATAATGCAAAGTGTTCATAGACCTGGAGAATTTGAGAATATTATACCAGGACAACAAAAAGGAAGAACAAATTTTGATACTGATACTAGAATTAAGCTCATGTTAAAAACGCATATGACACACAAAGGAGAAATTGTAGTTAGCAAGGGAATCATGTTAGTGTTTGTGTCGAATAACTATGGATTTAGTTTTAATCTAGGCTGTCTAGGCTGGTGAGCTTTAACTGGCTCATGGGAATTCCATAGTCCCAATTTACAACCTACATGACTAAAGAGAACGTCTAGTTAGGATGTTTATATTTGATCATTGCCAGGTGGGAGATAGGGAAATTTCAAGTAAATCTTCAAGCAACAGCAACAAATACAGGAGAATGGTTAGAAATGTGTCTCTGTGGTTGATAGAGACTTATTTTGTTTTAATAAATCAAATGTACTGTGCTTTGATTGCTTCAGGAAAACTGTATTACACAGACATTGCCCTGGTGTTCTTAATAAAGCAGATAGGTTCAATTGCTCTCATTGCGTAAAGTTTGAGAGTTACTTCTGAATTGTTGTGCAAGGAAGAGCCAGGAGTCTATTTTGCTTAGTGAAAGATTCCTGGAGATGCTCAGGGCTCTGTAGAGGCTGCCATTGTTTGGGGAAGCCGGGACTGCTCAGAAGGCTGTTGATCCCTGTGTGTAGCCGGAGCAACTGCTAATGGCTGAGGGAGCCACTGAGAAAGTGGAGGGTGCAGGAGGCCTTGTTGCTCAGTGATACTATCTAACCACAGTCCACCCTGGTGCTTTTCTTAAATCATTCTCACCAAAGGAAAGAAAAACAATAATAACTTCTCACCAGGAAGCCAGGCTGAAATTCAGGCTTAGGAACTATGCACGTGAAGGTTCAAAGCAAGAGTGGTGTACAGAGAGAGAAAATTGGCTTTCTGGTTCTGCGCTGGAAAGACACCTGTGAAAAGAGAATTATGTCTGAAATAACTAAATTTCTGAGCGTTCTTTTGTTTGATTCTTCACAGCTATTTGTAGGTACATGGCTACTGCCTGCCTAAGAGGAGCGTAACCCCTAAACACAAATCTTTTGGCCTGGGCCTTATCAGATTAAGGTAATGTGATTCTCTTCAAAGGAACTTTCCCTTGATTTCACATTGCCCATGTCTATAAGAAGACATAAAACATTTCTTTCAAAATTATCATATTTTTCTCACGTTAGCTAGAGTTCTTTCCGTATACCATACAGAATGGAAAACCATGTTGTCTATGAAACAGGTTAAAGATGATGAGGTTTAAAATAATGTATGTTTAAGAAAAGATTAGGGAAGAAAGTGAATTTATAAACAACTATCAGACTTTACTAAATTCTTATGATCCAAACATTTTTAAAATAGTCACGTTCCCAAATAATGATCGACAGAACTGCTATCTATAACTGTTCTCAGGATGTTAATCTGGAAAGAGGTGATATGCAAGAATGCAAATGTTCACCTGTCCATGGAGAGGACCCAGGAATGTTTATAAAAGTTAATTTTTATGTTGTTCATTGGCATTCCTGTGGCTCAATCCTATGTGGATATGGGTGACAATCTGGTAACATTCAAATACTGCTGAGACTTATTAATAGTCGTAAGTGGGGAAAACTTTATTTTTGGATTGTCTGATTATTGAAGCATATGTATGTGTCCTTAATCAGCAACACGACCTTCAGCACTCCAACTTCCTGCCAGAGTATTGCCTCAAACATGTTACAGTGAGAACTGCCCAAAGAATGTGTGCCCTGTCCAGCGAAAGAAGTGCTTTACAACATTGTTTAAACCGGCGCTGCCGTTAATGAACATGTAAACATCTCTCTTCTCGAGAGAGCCTTAAAAGCTTGACTATTGAGTATTCCTACTTGGTACATATTCCCACCAATCAAGAAATTTACTTTCTACAGGTATTTCTTTATGAGTATAATAGGAACATTCTTTACATTTTATGTATATTAAATCATATTTCAATTCTGAATATGCTTTTTCATAATTCGTGCTTCCTTCCTGAGATTATTCTACCCGGTTGGTGCAGGGGTGAAAAGTGAGGGCAAGCAGCGATGAAGTGTGCCACCAATGGAGACTCACTCCCCCAGAGACTGTAAATATTCTAATGGTTACCTTTGGCCCTAATTGGACCATCAGAGAGTTGCATAATGGGCTTGCATTGCCTCTTACTTATTTCCTGACCTGAAATGCTACTGAGAAATTCTGTTTTGAATTTTTGCAGTGGCCTGTATTGACATGTGGTGATCAAAACTTGTATAAAACTCAATAATGTATTTATTACAGGATGTCGTTGAGGCTAGAAACTACCAAATTATAATATGTATTTTTTCATAAATGTATGAAGATATGTTTTAGGACAGAAGTGGGAATTTTGGTTTTCTTAAGTGATAGTTTTTTGTTTGTTTGTTCTATCTGAACATCTATCTCGTAACTGTTCAGTTTTCCTAATTGCTCTGGCCACTGGGAATCTTTGTCCAAACATAACCTCAACCCTTTTAATTGCATAAGACTTTGTAATCTATGTTTTATGTCACTTCACCTCTCGATAGTTAAGAATATTCACTTTGCAGTCATCCAACCAGGGACTGCTATCTCAGCTCTTGGTATTTACTGGTCCTGTGACCTTAGACTAGTGACTTCAATTTTCTAAGTTTTCATATTCTCATCAGAAAATAAAAAAACTAAAAACATTTTCCTCATAAAGTAGCTAGTAAGATTAAATAAAATAATTTATTTAGAATGTCAAATAGTACATTGCACTTGAAACATTTATTATTAGAATATTGGCTCAGCACCTGTTGCACAGTGGTTAGGCCGCGGGCCACAAACACTGGGGCTGGTGGGTTCAAACCCAGCCTGGGCCTGCTAAACAACAATGACAACTACAACAAAAAAATAGCTGGGCATTGTGGCGGGCGCCTGTAGTCCCAGCTACTTGGGAGGCTGAGGCAAAAGAATCACTTAAGCCCAAGAGTTTGAGGTTGCCTGTGAGCTGTGATGCCACAGCACGCTACCAAGGGCAACATAGTGAGACTCTGTCAAAAACATAAAAAAGAAAAAAGAAAAGAATATTATCTGATTGTCCTTTTTCCCTCAGACCCTTATCTTTGTGTATGTGCTTATTTGTTTGTTTTATGTTTTATTTTTCACTTTGGTGTTGTAGTGTTACTTTTAGGAGCCTCTAATACCTTTTTAGAATAAAGTCAAACCTAAGTAAATAAAGATCATAGTGTGCCTATGGGATTCTTTTTTATATTAAAAATAAATAAATAAATCCTATCAGTGTCAAAACTGAGGAAGTATTGTCTCCAGCCATTCAGTACAGACCAGAGTTCTTTAAATTGACTGAAGCCCAGGTTAAAAGGTTTGTATCCTCCTGCAATGCCAGACTCTTGTCAGACATCTCTGCAGTTCATCAGCATCTATTTGTCCAGCCTGTCGGCTATAGCAGCAAAGTAACCATACAGCGGATCCTGGGTTTGTCCGGGAAATGCCGGCCCTCCGGGAGTCCCTCCATACCTGCCTGGGTAGTACCTGCCGCCCGTGCCAGGGTGCCCGGGGTACGCCACGGTGCCAACCCCACGGCCACCTCGCCACCCCGCAGCCCGCCTATGGGATTCTCCAGAGCAGTTTATGGGGATGAACTGGGGCTATAAAGAGAATAGAAATTCTAATGATGGTATATATGCTGGTTTGGGGAGCATTGATCACCTGCAATGTTGCTAAGTAGTGAATGTTTTAAAAATTTCTTAGTACTCTTGGTTGTTATTTTTAATGTCTTCTTTTCATAATTATTTTTTGTTACTTTGCCCTGCCCACTCCCAACAACGACACCTCTCCTGGCTTTAAGAACTGAATCTATGTACTTTTCTTGATTTCTTGGTTGAATGTTAGAAGCTATTTAAAATCTTGGGTGGGATAGTGGCTAGGATAAATTTGAGGGGAGAGTGCCATCCCTAAGGGAGCTAACTTCTAAGAACTGGCAAAGAATTGCCCCCATCCCACCCTACTGTGATGGCGTAATGATCCGTGAGTATTTAGGGCAGCCTCTGAAAAAGGGCTTACATCCCCCTATCAGCTTCCTCCACTAACATGAGACCTAAGAATTGCGTTCTAACTCCAAGGCTATGCTCTAGGTAGGGCTCAAGACTGAAATAAGTTACAGAATATTTAAATTAGAATAGTTAAATGCATCAAGCTTTACTAATGGGCAAGGCTAATTATACATTTGTTTTCTTCTCATAATATCAATTCAGATCCTATGAGCAGCATAGCAGTAAATCCAAATACTAACTATTCTGGCATGAAATTTAGAATTTTTTTTTTTTTTTGCATACTGCGGCAGAGAAATGAAGTTGTGTTTAGGGCTATTAGGCAATTTAGGCATACATTTTCTGTTTGTAGCTGAAAAAGGAGTAAATAGAATAAAAGAAAGTAACTAACAGGACCATTCATGGACAATACAATTCTCTTTTATTCTTAAAGATATTGCCTTTTTTAAAAAATTAAATCATGAGTGTGTACATTATTGCACTTATGAGGTACAATGTGCTGAGTTTATATGCAATTCGGAATGCTTACATCAAACTGGTTAACATAGCCTTCACCTCACTTATTTAATTGTTGTCTTAAGAATTTATACTCTACTCTTAATAAATTTGACATGTACCCAATATGCACAATAGGTTAGGTCCCACCAATTACCCTCCCTCCACTCGGCCACCCCCCCAATGGAAGAAAAAGTAGCCAATGTACTCAGTACTATTATGAAGAGATTGCCTTTGATATAAATAGCTTAGTTTCTCTTTTATCATACTTTCTTAATTATTAAATCCAGTCCAAACAAGGTTTCGTTCTCACCACTTCACCAAATCCACTTTCATCTAAGTTACTAAATCCATATTTCTAAGCCATGTGATAATTTCTCCATCTTCCTCTTAGTTATCAGTATCATTAGTACAATTGACCACTTCCTCTTTGTTTATGGAACATCTTCACTGATATTTAGTAAGACCATACATTTTATTCTACCTCCTTGATTGTTCTTTTCTGCTGCTTCTTCTACTCAAACTCTTTGTACTGCAGAACCCAAGAGACTGGTCCTTGATCACTTCTCCTCTCCGTGGACTTTTCCTTTCCAGGTGATCTTATTCAGAGTTGTCAATTTATATACTGTTTGGGATTACTCTCAAATTTGTATCTGCAGTCTGGTTCTGCTGTAGCCTCTGGACTCATTTATCCCATACCTATTCAACATCTCTCTCTCCATGTCTGATGGACATCTCAAATCACATGTCTAAAACAGAATTCCTGAACTCTCTCTGTCAGTCCTGGTCCTTCCGTTTTACCATACGTGGTTGATCTCAACACTACCCTTTTAGTGTTCGGGCCAACTGAACAGTTGTTTAGAGTCACCTATGATTTTTCCCTTCCTTTTAATATCATTTCTCTCTCTAATTTGTTAGGAAATCCTGTTGCCCCTTTCTTCAATGTTGTTTTCTAGTTTGATCATATCTTATCACTTCCTCTCCTATCACACTGGTCCAACTCACTATCATCTCTTGCCTGTATAGCCACAATAACTTCTTTAACAGGCCTTCCTGATTCTATTATTGCCCCAGATAGTTTATTTTCAATACAGAATCTAGATTAATGCTAGTAAAATACATCAGCTCATGTCATTCCTCTGTCTGAAACTTACGTCTGTGGCCTCCCATGTTTTCCCAAGTACAGAGTCACTGCAATGGCTCACAAGGCCCATGCTCTGCTGATCTAACTTGCCTCTCTAACTTTCTCTCCCCTTACCTAACAACTGTGCTCTGACCCAACTAATTTCCATGTCATTCCTTGAACAGGCAAATTCTTACTTAACGATCTTAGCTATAGCTCTGCATGTAGCCTGGAATTCTCTTTCCATGGTGTTTGTGGTGCCATCTTCCTTATATTTTTCAAGCTTTCTTCAATACCCCTTTTGGATGAAGGCCAGTTTGTTTATCCTATTGAATAGTACATTCAGCCCACCCTTAGTACTGCCATTCCCTCCTTATCTGTTTGATTTTTTCCTTATTCCTTCTTTAGTACTTATCAACATTGAATATACTCTATAAGTAACATATGTCATATTTATTAGTTATTGAATTTCTCCTCCAAATAAATGTAAGTTCTCTAGAGATTATTCTTAGGCATCTAATGTTCCTTTTACTTGTTAATTAATCAATTTTTTGCAATCATAAATATCTTTGTTTATAAAGCTTTATCTATAGAAGGGATTCTTTTTCTAAAATGGATTCCCAGAAATGGGATTACTGGGAAAAGGACTTTTTAAGGCTCTTGATGAAAACCAGGAAGTTGCTGTCCAAGTGGATTGTACCAATTCACACTCTTACCAACAATGTGCTAGTGTTTACTTCATTACCTCCCCAACATTGTGTTGCCATTTTTTGACTGTTTAATTGCCCAAAAATGTTGTATGCTAATTACTTAACTGCAATTCCTATATTAAACATGTCTCTTTTCTATTTTTATAAATTTCCTGTGCTCTTTACACTTTCATAAATCACCTGTATTTATTCTTTGCCCAGTTATTTATTAGTGTACTATTTTCTTTTCTCTCGTTAATATTTTACTTCATATGCCCAAAAAATTAGTAATCTTCCATATGGGTAATTGTATCATAGCTAGCATACGTTTATTATCATTAAATAACATAAGTCTTTAAATTTAAAGAATGTAAGCCCTCAGTGGGTTTATTCGTAGGCTTTACAGAGAGAAACAATTTCCTTGGGCATTTGTAAATGTTTGTACAAATTTTCTCCATCTTACAGTGCATGAACCTCAGTGCATATGTCTAATGAAATCTTGAAAAAAGAGTTTCAAGCACTTGTACTAAAGGTTACTCTTGAGCAATGTCTCATGTTCCTACAAAAATGTGGCAAAAGTGCAATGTAGGTGGAGCAGAGAAATAAACAGGGATTCAGTCCATAGATGAGCAGGACTTAGAAACATGCTCGCATTGATAAACTGTCAGCATCAATTTTACTTTTATAATTTTTTCCTGTTCTTAGAATTTATTCTCTGGTACCAGTTTCTAGTCAAGGAGAATGACATTGATTGTAGATAATTGAGACTGAACTTTGGGGGTGATTTTAAAGGTGACTTTAAGTCTCTTCATATTTTGCTTGTTGGTATTTTAAAGATCTAATGATAATGATCTTACATTTACAGCCAGGGCCAGCTAAAAGAATATCCCCTTACTGCAGAAACC
Organism: Perodicticus potto; assembly: GCA_963574655.1. Taxonomy (NCBI): domain Eukaryota; kingdom Metazoa; phylum Chordata; class Mammalia; order Primates; family Lorisidae; genus Perodicticus; species Perodicticus potto. The sequence goes on along the minus strand of CAUYRH010020538.1, from coordinate 5,952 downwards.
CTGTGAAAGACAATTTGTTCTATTGAATTTATTTTTCTGTACCTTCAGTTAAGAATGTCACATGGCTTCTTTTGCTTCATCACATTACATGTTCTAAAACCTTTACCCTGAAAGTGAATTTATGCAGAAGGATCAAGCTTTTGCTACAGAGATGCTACCATCCCCAGGGTTAGAGGTAGCCTCTATTTAGCTATGTGCAACAACATCACAAAACAGTGATGAGAATGAAGGATGTCTTTGGACCCACAGAGAATTTAAGTAGGCAGAATGTAATTACCCAAGTTGGACTTAAGCCAGAATGACAGGGTTAATATCCTTACTTACATCCATCCTAATTGAAGAAAATTGAAACTAATAACAGCTTCTTTCCCAAAATGTGAGTCATACACCTTTTCCCAGTGTCTTTCATTTTCTCTTTATTGATAGCGTCTCCCAGGCAAGTTTTGGATTTTATCTAAATCACTTGTCTATTATGAAGAAACAGCTGTTGTTCTTGAAGGATATGAAAATACAATCTGGTGTAATTCAATGTCTGAAATGTGAGGAGACATATAATTTCTCATTTGTTTCCCGTGTAAAAAATAAAACAAACAGACCCCAATACTCTGATCATACAACGTGGTATGAAGTCCAGGTTTGTGAAGCTTCAGGTTATTTTTTTCCTCTAATATCAAATCAAATCAAATGATACTCACTTGGCTAAATCCAGGAACACATTAAAATATACAATTCTGAGTAATCGCAGCCTTAAGAACATATTTCCTACCTCTCATCAGGATGATATGCTTTAAATGTAAAATGTTTGGTTCATTTGTTTTATATTTCCCTCCCGACACTAGCATGGGAACCCTACAGAGTGGGGACTATATTTTTTCATTTGAATAGCCTGAGCACAAGGCACATCCTGATCATAGATGCTCCACACAAATCACCATCCGCTGCCTGTGTCACTTTATTTACTTGCCTCCTGGCAACTAAAAAGATAGTTTGCAGGAAAGAATAACTAAAATTACTGTTTCTTTAGAAACTTAGTTTTTCTTAACTTCATAATCCTCACTTTCTTCTTTTGATAAAATACTCCCAACTCATATTATTCTAGTCTTCAAATATTTTCTTTCTTTCTTTCTTTTTGAATCTACCAGAAGCAATCACTATCATATAATTAAATGCATTCGATGAACAATGGGAGCTTCTAATTCTTACTCTCATGGAAATTATTTTTAATTTCCATCCCAGTGAAATGATGAATGCATAAAAGATCTTGCTAAAGTAGGGGCATATTCGTTTGCAATCCGAAGTAGCTTTCAGCTATTTGTTCTTCACGTGACTCTTTAGGGAGACACGAGGGTGCTGCCCTCTGATAGAGGCTGGGTGTGCAAGCAGGACAAACTGAACAACCAGGGAAGGTAAGCTTCAGGGGAACAGATAAACGTTCTTATGCTTTCCCCTTATATGCATATTATCTTTCTCACGATGCTTGGTAATTTTGAAACTCTGCTGTTTGTAGCCCATAGCAGAAAAATACAGATGTAAGTGTGATATGGTATACAGGCCCTGAGACAAAAAGAACACTTTGTAAAAATTGAAGTGACAAGGTTACACGGATAACTTGTTCGTGGGTTTTTACGCTAAGTGGTTACATGGTGAAAAGGCTTGGGCAATTTGACTTTAATGAAGGAACTTCTAAACTTCTAAATCTCTCTCAAATCAAGAGTTTTCTCATTTTGGTCACTTTTCAAAGTTCAAAAAGCTTGGTAATATATCTGATGCTGCACATTTCATGCCGGGGTGTGTGCATGGCTGGGATTTGGATGGGTGTCAGTCAGAAAACACTGCAATACTGTGAAATGTGCTATTCTTGCAGAATTTTCAACCCAATTTAAACCTATCCTTTCTTGATATCTTATGAGAAATATTTAGTATCATGGGATTTACAGCCCAATTTTCTGACCAAACAGGTTCAGATGATTTCTGAAAAGCTTATGATAAGCAACTTTAAAGCTGTGCCAAAATCTCTGACTCTAGACGTCTTTCCAAACCACAACAAACTGCTCTTGGAAATGCCTCTTAATCTTTGGTTAACTGGCATTTGATTATCTCCCTGTACATGGTTAATGTCACTCAGCAGGCTTCTGAGTTACCTTACCCAACTATTATGAGGTGGTATGGGCTCAAGGAATTACTAGTTTTATTTTTATTACTAGTTTTATTTTATGTTTATTACTAGTTTAAGCACAATCAAAAGTAAATTTGCTATAAAAATCACACAGTGCATCCCAAAGGCAAATGTATGTGGTACCTATAGCATGCAATGTTTTTCATTATTTGCAATGCTTCTCCTGTTTATCTAGAATTCAGTACAGCAGACATTTATTTAGTGACTACTGTGTATGCCAAGCCCTAAACCAGCGGTTCTCAACCTGTGGGTTACCCACAGGAACTGTATTAAAGGGCCGCAGCATTAGGAATGTTGAGAACCACTGCCCTAAACCAGGGAGTGGACTCTGTAGTCATTTTGGGACCTGATTTATTTAGACTAGAAATACCTGCTTATTTTCTCATGGTCAAATAAAAAAGTGCAGAGGCCTTTATTGGTTTGGTTGCGTTGCTTAGTTTCTGAACATTGTTCTAATTGGAACAGGGGGGCATCATAAGATACGTGGGAATCTGGTGGTAGCGGTGGCAAATATTATGACTCACCTCTACATACTCTTAGAGAGGAGGGCAAGAGAGCTGTATGTGTCCAATGAGGAGTTTCTACCCAACAATTTGAATTTTGGGGCCATGAACCAAAAGTGACAGGTCAGGCTGAGGTTATTTTATAGCTAATCTGGTGGCATTGAGGATCGCTCAGGATGACCCGTTTGGTGTTCTTTGATTTCCTGCAGTAACATCCTTGAGAGAAATAGAGGATTTGGTTGTATCTTTCCCCCCTTGTATCCTTGATGGGTATTGTGTTCCATTCTTTCTGGATATAATTTGTGTTCACAGACTTTCAATAAATTCCTTTTCTATTTATGTTGATGAGAGAAAGTTTATGTTGTTTGCAACTAAAACATCTGACCAGTAGTAAAGAAATATGAAACTTTGATAACTCAATTTGCTTTACATCTGAAATTGGGATTATAAGCTTGTAGATATTCACATAAACTGTCTATAATAATTGCCCTATAAATATTAAAACTGCAATTAGGTAAAAATTAAAATAAAATAAAACTGAATAGCGTCCTTTTACTTCTAAAGTTATCTTTGTGAAAACTAATTGACCAACCAATTCCAGAGATTTTTTTTTTTTTTTAAGTAGCATGACTTCTGGTTTCTAGGTTAGCATGTAGGAACTGTGCAATTATCACTTCTCCTTAATAACAAAGAAAGTACTGAACAAAATGAAAAATCAACAACTCCTCAAAAATCCTTCTGAGAAGCAAGGTCACCAGGCACCCTGCTCGCCACAAAATTAGAGACACAGGCAGGCAGATATAGAGAATCACAACTCCTTGATCAGCAGACCCTTTGTGAGAACCTGTGCTGGGGAGAGGAAACCCAAGCTATATTTGATGAATTGCCAGATATGCCCAGTGGACACGTCTGAGAGTGACAACTCAAGGGGACCTCAGTCATAGAGGAGTCCTTACACTTTTGTGAGTTTACCTCCAAAAACTTAATCAAGTTGTCACAATAAATATTTGAGAAAAACGTCTTCATGCTTCAGACAGGGAGAGGGGGGAAAGGAACCATTTTGAAATATGCCAGAGCATTCTTTAGGCCTGCTCTCAAGAGAAACTATTTTACCAGAGCCTAAACTATTGGGATCATATTAGAGTCTAACTGACTTGACGGAAGAGAAATATCTAATTTGAGCACCCTCTAGCCATCCTGCCCTGTCTGTGTGGGGTTAGAGGAGTCACTGAAAAATACTTGTGAAGTTCACAGTCCAGGGGCACATGCTCACAAGAAGACTAAGACCTGATCACGGGGCTGTGGAACACTTACCCTTTCTTTTCTATACCTTACTACTGCATTACTAAAGGCCTATTTATTATAGTTTTTCACTCAGCACATTATGTCTGGCTATAATATGCAATATATACATATACACACATTCACCTATACACACACACAAGGCATATGAAAAAGTCAAAATACACTTCAAAGGGGCAGAAAAATGATCAGAACCAGACTCAGACTCAGATATATCAGGGTGTTGGAATTATTGGACCAAACATTTAAAGACAATTATTACTTATAGGCTAATGACTGCAAAAGAGAAAGCAAATGGACATTCTAAGAACCAAAAAGAAATACTAGATATCAAAAACAGGAATAAAGAATGCCTTTGAAGGGATCATGTGTAGACTGAATATGGCTGAGTAAAAAAATCTCTGAGCTTAATTGAGGATATAATTTCAGAAAACAAAGTTTTAAAATGGAAAAGCAAGGGAAAAAAAGACTAAAAAGGGGGAGAAGAAAAGAATATCCAAGAACTGGGGAACAGCTACAACAGGTATATATTTTTATATGCACACACACACACACAAACACACACAAGGTCTGACAATTAAGTTCATGAACTTGTGCTAGGAAAAGTGCCATGTGCCTTATTGTTGATTATCACTATAGTTGCTTTTGAAGTACTCCCCTTGGGAAGCTATGCACTGACACCACCGCCAGTTTGGTACCCTTCAAACCAATTTTGTAATTCTAGTTCTGGAATGATCATCAAAGCTGTCAGCATACAGCACACAAAAACACACAACAATAATGAACTCCATTCAGCAAGACATCACCAGACATTGACACAAACACAGATGTGAAACACTGATACACCAGGATTATGAAATCTGACCCAGTTGTTTGTACAGTGTTGCCAATGGAAGGGTACAGTAGCAAGTTTTCAAACTTAATTGTCAGACCTCATATGGCAATAGCTCTGAGGGCTATTCTAGAAACAGAGTTCCAAGATTGCTCTGAAGAGTGAACTAGGCATTGGCTTTAGTGCATTGTTTACCAAGGGGAACACTTTGAAGGTGACCATAGTCAACAATAAGTATGCAGGACTTTTTCTGGAATGAGTTTGTGAACTTAATTATTAGACTGTGTGTGTGTGTGTGTGTGTGTGTGTGTGTGTGTGTGTATGAGGATAGCAGAAGAGGGAAGAGATAGGAACAGAAGAAATAAGTGAAGCAATAATGACTGAGGATTTACCCAAATTAATAACAGATATCAACCCACATATCCAGGAAGCTCAGAGAATACCTGGCTGGATAAATGCTAAACCAAAACACAACAGTAACAAAACCCCCCAAATCCAGCAAAAGCCAAAATATATACAGAGGAATAGCACACCAGATTTGCCCTCAACAAGCAGCCTAACACAATTGCAAAGATGTGGAAACTACCCAAATGCCCTTCAATACTTGAATGGATTAATAAATTTTGGTATATATATGACACGGAATGCTACACAGACATTAAAAAAAAGACAGAGCTTTTGTATCTTTTGTGACAGACTGTATGAATTTGGAGAACACTTTCCAAGGTAACATATCATAGAATTGGAAAAACAAGCATCACATATGCTCAATACTAAGTTAAAACTAGTAGATTAATGATTTTGAGCTCACCCAAAAGAAAATTTGAAGTTATTATTTAGGAAACAGCAAGAAAAATCCTAATATGGTTTTCTTTTAGCATCACTGAATAAGTGCTTCTGACCTGACACTGTTCTACTTTTGCCTATTACTGATTACACTAATCAGATTTATGTTTTCCAGAAAGGTCATCAAGCCACACGCAATAAAAATGTTCCCAGTCCATGAACCCCTGTATCACTCTCCCTCTGGAGAAACCCTAACTGCCCCCTTCTATCATCGCCCGATCCAGCAGGAAGCAGTTAGATCGAGTCTTCGCCCCTTTTTGCTAAGAGCAGTTGGGGTATCTACTCGGAGAGGG
>CAUYRH010020537.1:0-32168 GCA_963574655.1 Perodicticus potto | reverse complement strand
AAAGGACTTGAAGAGAAACTTCTCTAAAGAAGACAGGCACACGGCCTACAGACACATGAAAAAATGCTCACCATCCTTAATCATCAGAGAAATGCAAATCAAAACTACTTTGAGATATCACCTAACTCCAGTAAGATTAGCCCTCGTGACAAAATCCCCAAACCAGAGAGGTTGGCATGGATGTGTAGAAAAGGGAACACTTGTGCACTGCTGGTGGGAATGCACACTAATATGTTCCTTTTGGAAGGACGTTTGAAGAGTACTTAGAGATCTAAAAATAGACCTGCCATTCGATTCTATAATTCCTTTACTAGGTATATACCTGGAAGACCAAAAGCCACATTATAGCAAAGACATCTGTACCAGAATTTTTATTGCAGCCCAATTCATAATTGCTAAGTCATGGAAGAAGTCCAAGTGCCCATCGACCCACAAATGGATTAATAAATTGTGGTACATGTATAACACGGAATATTATGCACCTTAAAGAAAGATGGAGTCTTTACCTCTTTCGTGTTTATATGGATGGAGCTGGAACATATTCTTCCTAGCAAAGTATCTCCAGAATGGAAGAAAAAGTATCCAATGTACTTAGCCCTACTATGAAGCTAATTTATAGGTTTCATATGAAGGCTATAATTCAACTACAGCACAAGAATATGGGGAAAAGGGCAACGGAGGGGAGAGGAGTAGGGAGGTTGGGGTGGAGGGAGGGTAATTGGTGCGGCCACATCTATGGTGCATCTTAGAAGGGTACAGACGAATCTTACTTAGAGCAGAATACAAATGCCTTCATATAATAAGAAAGAAAATGCCCTGAAGGCTATGTTAAACAGTTTGATGAAAACATTTCAGATTGTATATGAAACCAGCACATTTTACCCCTTGATTGCAGTAATGTACGCAGCTATGATTTAATAATAATAAAAAAAAAAAGAAAAAAATTTGGATTCAGCCAAAAATCTGCAGTCCAGGATCATGTGGCCCCACGACTGCAGGTTTTCCACTCTGGGAGGGTCAGATTTTTCATTTTACTTAGACTACACTGTTATAATTGACAACTGTAAAGATGAGGTTTCCATTTAAAAGTAATGTAGTCACTGTACAGCATGATTGATTTCCTGACCCGAAGTTGTGAAAGAGCAAAAACAAACAGCAAACGTGTCAAAGTAAGACCTAACAGGAACACGGACAAGTCTCCATAGCTCCAGCTTGGTCAGTTACCCAGTTGCCAGTACCTGAGTGAGAGCTCAGTCAGTTACCCAGTTACCAAGGACCAGAGTGAGGGCTCGGTCAGTTAACCCAGTTACGAAGTACCTGAGTGAGGGCTTGGTCAGTTACCCAGTTACCAAGTACCTGAGCAAGGGGTCAGTTAGTTACCCAGTAACTAAGTACCTGAGTGAGGGCTTGGTCTGTTACCCAATCATCAAGTACCTGAGTGAAGGCTCTGTCAGTTACCCAGTTACCAAGTGCCTGAGTGGCACTCAGATTGAGCCTCCAGCAGAGAAGAGACCCCTCCCTGTGCATCTCCCAGGTCTCTGTGGCAGCTCAACCCCTGATGGGCTCCAGCCCAGCACACTGGTCTCGCTACTCTTCCAACATGCAAACTCATCTTTGTGCTGGCTGTTCCTTTGCTATCCCGTAGTTTTCTTACAACTTTACTAATTTTTTTTTTTAATTTCCGTAAGACTTATCATCATCTAACACAATGAGCTCATTTATTGTGCTGCCTGTTTGATTCTGTTCCACTTTCACTAAAACATAAGCTCTCAGATGGAGGGCTTATCTTGTTGGTGAATGTTTCCCAGGAGTGCCTAGAACAGTGGATAGGTAGCTGGTGCTACTAACCTAGCAAGTGAATGAATAATGGGGTAAATAGATAATGAAACAGACCAAAAGCTTGGTTGGATGAAATGTGAGAGTGCTAAACAAAAGTCATTTTCACAGACTCATCTTAAAACCTTTTTTTTTTCACCTATGGCTCAGGAAATTCTCTAGAACCAGTTTGAAAATCAATATGGCTCTCTTTTCACCACATGCAATAGCGGAGAGTTGACTACCACACTGATCTAAAACAGTTAAGAGCTTGGACTTTGGGCTCATACAGACCTACATGTGAGATTTGGCTAGCCATGATTGCAGGCCAGTTATTTAATCTTGTTAAGAATATATTTCTCATTAAAACGGGGATAACAATACCTACGTCATAAGATTGTTGCAAGTACGAATCATCATTTCTGTAAAGTTCCTAACAGTGTTAGGTGGACATTCTGCAAATGTGGCTATTTTATAAGAGCATCTTAAGCACCTCTTTACCCTGCCATTCTTTAAAGCCAGGAATGCATAACAACTGAATCAAATCAGAAATGCTACTGAGTAATTTGGAAAAGTGTACATCTGGAATATGCATCATCAGAGTGGGTTATGACCTCTTACTGGGCCTCAGTTTCTCCTTAGTAGAAGAATTTCATTTAGCATCTGTGCTCTCAGGATCAAGTATCAAATGTTATATTTAACATTTAGAAAATGAGGCCCCCTCCCAGTATGTCTAAGTACTTTTGGGAACAATGAGCCAGATAATATTGAAATAGATGCCTTTGTAAACATGCATATACATGCACATACATACAAACACACTTTCAGAAAACTTCTCTAACTTGGCTCTAATTAATTCAGAATTCAAGAATCAACTACTTCAATAAGTACATGCTAAAGATTGGAAATTTGGAAGGTCTTGCCTAAGTGTAGAAATTACAAGGATGAAAAAGACATTGTTACTAACTTTAGGAAATGTCTAAGTCTGGAACTTCCTATAGAGATAGTAGAATAAAATAAACAGGCAAATAAATACAAAAAATTGTCCACATTGTGGGAAAGAAGCAATCATTCATAAACAAACAACAGGCTCAGAAAACACTTCATAAAGGAGTTAGCATTTGAATTGTTGAGTGAAAGAGGAATTTGGGTATATGTGCAGGGGGTCTTGATAACACTATTAATCATATGATGAGGGTAATTCTAAGATATGTACAAAGTTAGAAAGGGCTGAAAGCACCTGGACTTTCCAAGAATAGTAGTGATCCCCTATGAATAGAGTGAAAGTATGAGCAGAAATTCTGGTGATATGAATGAAGTTAAAAGATTGGCTGAGACAATCCCATGAAGACTTTAAGCACTAGGTAATAAGCTTGAACTTGATTGTCCAACTTGCCAAATTTAAGACATTTGACTAAGAAAAATAATATGAACTAATATGTTTAGATATTAACTCTGATTGCTATGAGGGATGAGTTGGAGAAGGATTTATAATTTGAGAGTCAAAGAGTAGCACACTAATAATTTTGTCAATAAGGGAAGAAGCAATAGAAGTTGAAAAGAAAAACTGATGTGAGAGGCAGTGAGCAGGTGGAGACTACGTGTAATTGCCCCTTCCTACTTTGGCTCTGTGACACCCTCCCCTGGTTTTCCTTCTTCATCTCCCTTTCCTTCTCTAAGCCTTCCCATGAGCTTGTTCCTCCATTTGTTTCTTAGCTGTATTGTCACTAAGGGTTCTGACTCTGGTTGTCTTCTTGGGTGGCTTCATGTCAGCCTGTGACTTCAGGATGGCTTCCAGGTCTACAGCACACATGCTTTTTTTTAATCTTGCAGTGGACTCTCCTTCTGAGCTCAACTTGGGCATTCAACCATTTACGAAGCATCCTTTTACAAAGCTGTTTAATGGCAATGTGTTATCTTTACCCTCTTATATTCAATAGTTCAGTGTTTTATCATATTATGCATTTAGCTACTAACACTGATTTTTGGAAATCACTCTTTATTCCCCTTTCTTGTTTACCTCTCTTATATAGAACATCACCAGCACTTGCTATTAATTATATCCCTTAACATTACAGAAATAGGACCTCCTACTTAATTTTATTGTCTTCCTTTGAGTTTCTACCTTTGTCTCATCCATAAGATCAGATCAAACTCCTAAGGGAGAAAATCCCAGGTCTGTCTGGAAGTGGCATTCTGTGAGTTTGAGGATACCTTGCAAAGCAAATCAAATTTGGAAGAAGTAAAGAGAATAATTAAAAGGTGAAAGTATGCATTAAAAGCAAGATGTCACCATTCATGGAATAAAAACAACCAAAAGCATCTAAATTGGTGGTTGTAAAATTACAGAGAGCAAAGATATTGTGGGATGTATAGATCAGGAACTAGTCTATAATGGAAGGTAAGTCCTTAAAAAATGTAAAGGATTCTCAGGTTAATAATTTTTCCATCCCAAGTCTTGCCTAATTTAAAGCATCCTGTATAAGATCACCGGAATGGTCTTTCTGAAAAGCAGTTGTGATCATGTCCATCCCCCACTTAAGATCCCTAAAGAACAGTTCTTCTCCTTCTTGATAAAATCCTAATTTCTCAGCATGGGATGTATCTCTTCTTGATTTATTCCCTGCCTATCTCTTCTTTATCACTTCCCCAGTAGACTCCATTCCCTGGCGAGAAACCTTGATCTTTTAAGGCTGAACAACATCAGTTCCCTAAACAGGCTATTCTCTCCCACTTCTACATAACTTCTTTTTTTCTTTTTTCTTTCTTTCTTTTTTCTTTTTTTCTTCTTTTTTTCCTATTTACTCTGCTTGTAATACCTTCTTGGGGATGACCCATTAAATTCCTCCAAGATGCATTTTAAGCAGCTTCTCCTGGGAAATTTCCCATTGCTGTATATTCACTCTCTCTTGGGTTAGTGTGGTGTGTTCCTCTGCTCTAGTGTTTACCCTGCACGCTGTGCAGATGGTCTCTCCAATAGTGTTTCATGGCAAGTTTTGTTACTGTGTGCTTAGTGTTGTGTTGCATGGTGTTATATTTCCTGAGGACAAGAATTATATCCATATTTGCCACGGTACCATGAACAATATCAGTAATCAATGCACATTAGTCACACAAATGAATGAATAATTGAATAACTTAGTGATTGATTGGACATGAAAAGTAGATTTTAAAATATGATGTTGTTAAATGTCCCTGAGATTTATAGGCGGGGTGGTTGGGAGAATAATTAACCAACCCCCAATTCAGGTCAAATCCAATCCAATTTCTACCCATGTTCACTGTCTGTACCCACTTGGCTGAATATGCCTGCAGAAAAATAATGTATTGTGTTGATTAGATTAATTTCGATTCTATTACTTCAAATCTCAAGTGTTTCCCTCAGTGCTGTCTGGAAATCCCACCACATTTCCCTGACCTGCTCACTTGCTCACATGCCCAATTCCTGATTTCTCATCTACTCCCCATCTCAGATTTTAACGCATCTTTTTGTTCTCTGCTGATGGTGTTGCTTTTTATTTCACTGAGGAAATAGACGTCTAGAAGAAAAAGTCCAGATTCCACACCTTCTCTCCAACCTCCTGTTTGTCCCTCTTACTTCTCTCCTTAGTAATTATGAATTCTAATATTACCACAACATTTTATTTTGTTTTCTTATGCATTTTTATTTAGTTTATTGGTTTAAAAGAATTGTGTTTACTTTATTTGACTTTACCAGCCTATTCTCTACGTGACCAGAATGCAAGTCCTATTGCAGAGCTGCTGAGTCAGTCACTCCCTTCTGCACCCCCAGCTCTTAGAATAGTGCCTGGCACCTGGCCGGCATTGTACTTTTATCCTTTCATGACCGCTTCTCAGCTTTGTCAGGCGGGATCAGAGAAGTATTTTGTCCAGGGCTAACTTTCCTCCTAACTGATGCCAATGCCCTCTGATAGCTTTTCCTGATTCTATCTGAATTATGGACTAGTAAAAATGTGGGTGGTTGGAACAGACACTCTATGTATTCTGTCCCTATGTACATTTCAAAGATTGTTCCTCCTCATCTTTTGATGTGGTTCTTTCCTTGATCTCTAGCTGTTCTTCACATCTGTACACCAAACAACACTCTAGTGGAGAGTTTCTGCTGATGTTCCCCCAAATTGCTGCTATCCATGTATCCAAGAAATTTCTAATCTTTAGATTTCTCCAAAGTTGTCCTGTTCCATCTCAGCTTTGACGGGGCATTTGTCACTGTTGATACCAAGGAAACTTTTGTGCTATCTTTTATCAATCCTAAGTAAAACCTCTGCCCAGAAAATAAATCTGCCAAGGTAAAATATTGTTTTTATCTCACAGAAAATATATCTACAAAGTTAAAAGGTTGCCAACATGTTGCAGAAATATACAAAGATACTGCTCACTGTCATGTTCCCAACTCAAACCCGTGACTGTCCTCCTAGGTGGTCACACCTCTTTGCAGGTGACTGGATCCCTGTGACTCAGACTTCATCATCCCAAGTAGCTCTTTGTTTCTCCTCTGCCAAGTGTCCTGCACCCTATTCTACCACTCTGCAGTAACAAGTTTATTCTCAAATGGACTGTTCTAGTTCTTTAGTGGCAGAAGTGGTGCTTTGACTATATCAAAAACTAAACCATTTGTTGAGTGCTGTTGGACTTTGAGGAAATATAACAAACCCTATTCCTCTTGTGTATTTGAAACAATCTGAAATATGGAGGCTGGAGTTTAAAATAGCCTCAGAAAAGATAAAACTCAATTAAAAATAGGTTTCTCATGAATGATCGTCACTACATCTTCTCAATGTTTGCAATTCTTGAACCCCTCTCATCTCACATGGCAGAGAACAAACTAAAATTTTCTCTTCCTCCACAATTGAGATAATCTAAAGAAGATATACAGAAGCGACTCTCCCTCAAAGATAATTATCGTTTCTTTCCTGTTGAAAAACAGAGTGAGGAGGTCAGAGAGGAGGGCAGTCACATCAGCAAAGTGGAATGTCCCCACAGAGGGACAAGAGTCAAGAAAATGGAGATTTCCTGCTAACAAGTGAGAAAGTGAAATGCTGAAGAAGAGAGAATAGTCTTGAACGTTCTTCTACAAAAATTTTTTAATGAAAAAAAGAAAATTATGAGCATATTTCTTAACTTTTAACTTGCTGTATACACTATATAATTTTTCAATTTAATAGACACTTAAAAATGATGAGATAAATATAAACTCAAATATTTGGCTTTTAATTTTATGATGCTTATTAACAAATACATAGGCCTTTGTATTTTTTTAATCTATTTTAGATCATATGGCAACTCCATGCTTAATATTTTGAGAAATGACCATATTGTTCTACAAAGTAACTCTCCCATTTTCTAATACATGAACATCAGCCCACAAGGGTTCTGGTTCTTCAACCTTCTTGCTAACATTTGTTATTGTCTTCCTTTTTGATTACAGCCCTCCAGGGGTGTGAAGTAGTATTTCATTGTACTTGCCATTTTCACTTCCCTAATGACTAATAATATTGAGCATCTCTTTATTGTAAAATATGGTCAATATGTACATGAAATATTTATTCATGTAAATGAATAAATATGGTCAGTATTTACATGAAATATTTTGAATATGGACAATATTTACATGATATATTTATTCAAATTCTTTAGCAATTTGTGATTGGGTTATTTTTTAAATTATTAAATTATAAGACATATTTGTATATTTTGGATACAAGTCCTCTATCAGACATTTTCTCCCATTTGGAGCTTTGTCCTTAAATTTTGTGGTATTATTTGCAGCACAAAAGGTTTTAATTTTAATAAAATCCAATTTGTTTATCTTTCCATTTGTGTTTTTAGCTTTATATCTAAAAAACAATTGCTTAAACTAAAGTCAAAAATGATTTCCTTGTATTTTTTCCCTAAGATATTTATAGTTTATGCTCTTATATTTAGGTCTATGGTCCTTTCTAAGTTAATTGTTGTCTATAGTGAATAGTAAGAATTCAGATTTATTCTTTGCACATGCATATCCAGCTGTTCAGAGCTATTTGTTCAAAAGATTATTCTTTCCATATTCAATGATCTTGGCATCCTTATTGAAAATCCGTTGAACATAAACATAAGAACTAATTTCTCAATTCTCAATTCTATTCCATTGACCGATATGTCTATCCTTATACCATCTTGATAATTGAATTTCTGTAGTGTGTTTTGAAATAAGAAAATACGAGTGTTCTAATTTTGTTCTTTTTTTTTTTTTTTTTTTTTCTGCTATTCTGGGTGGTTTCAATTCTTGTATGAATTTGATGAACGTGTTGATGATTTCACTCAAAAATATCGTCTAGGTGTTTTTATGATTTTTTAAACTAAAATGACTGTGATAAATGAAGTTGTTCATTGGTTAAGTCATGAAACCAAATTTAAAAACTGAATTATTAGTTGTATGTATTAAGTAAGTTATGACACTTATTTTCCAATCTTATTTACACATTAGGATTCAAAACACATTATTAGGATTGAAACTTTTATTGAGAAGATTTTCAAATGTATTACAACATTCTGTTCCCAAGTTATTTATTAAAAACTCAGATATAAAAGTTTTAAACATAGCACATTTACATCTTTTTCAGTATCTGAGTCATTTAATTATGAAAACACTTTCTAATTCATTTAAAAAATAATCTCCCCATAGATTGAGTTTTATTTTCTCGAAAAATTCATTTTGCTTTTGCTCATTATAGAAAAATATTAAATTTTCCTTGCTAGGAATTATGTATGTGTGTGTGTGTGTGTGTGTGTGTACATACATACATGGGAAAGAAATTTTTTTGAAGATCTATGTCATGAAATAACAAAACAATTTCTGTATGGTACAAAACATCCTTCTCTCCATGTAGATCTTTGCCATGATTCTAATGCCAACAATTCATTTATTGATTAAATCCACTTAGGTGAGCATACTTAAACTCTGTCTCAATGAAAAGGACTGGATAAGCAGGGCCATCACTGGCAGCCCTCTGCATCCCCTTCACTGAGGACACTTCTTAATCTATAGGACATGTGAAACTGATGAGGAAGCCAGTAAGCCCACATACCCAGGTAATTCATTTTTATAATGCTTAATTTTTTAAGGTGAAAATAAATATAAAGTTTTAAATATTTTTTATTGAACCCATGGATCATTTAAGCACTGTGCAGGATTATGAGCGCTACTATATAGTACTCTTGCCAAGAAATCAAGTATACAGCATAAAAATGATGCAAAAGTTTTGCTGAGTGATCAGTAGGTAACTTTGCTTAAAGTTGATTTACTATAATGGTAAGAGCACAGGTGGGATCTGAAGAAGTAAAGTATCTAAATGAAAAGAAATATAAGATAATAAAGTGCTTCAGGAAGGACAGAGTAGTCAACTATGTTAAGTAATGTTAACAAGTGGGATATGGAAAAGACAGAACCCAACACAGGAATATGAAATTGGAAATTGTAGGTAATGATCTGAAGAGCTGTTTCAGTGAAGTAGTATTATGGACAGAATTATGCACCCCAACACATCAAATTTATAGGCTGAGACTCTAAACCCCACTGTAACTGTGTTTAGAGAAAAGACCTTTAGGGAGATTATTAAGGTTAGATGAGGTGTTCATAAGGGTGGGCTTCTATCTGATATGTACAGATCTGTTGTCATTTTAAGAGCAGGAAAGTCAATTTTCCTCTCTATTTCTCCTTCTCTCTCATTACACACACAGGAAAAGGCCATGTGAAGACACAGCAAGAAGGTGGCTATCTATAAACCAGGAAGACAGCTCTCACCACAAATCAAGTTTATTGGCACCTTGATCACAAACCATTATCTTCCATAACTGTGACAAGAAAATATATGTTATTTAAGCCACCCAGTGGGTAGTATTTGGCCATGGTAACTGGAGAAGACTAATGCAAGTCATGACAGAAGCTTGATGAAAGTTGGTTGAGGGAACAAATCGTAGTAAGCAAATCATGATACAAAATTAGATAATTCTTAATTTTTTCTGGGTAGAGGAGGATAGAAATTGAATGGGAGTTGGAAAATTATGTGGAGAAAAGACATTGGTTTCTTAACACAAGTAACATATTCACAATTTTATACTTTGGTGAATAATACAGTAGAGAGGGAAAGTGTTAATGCAGCAGAAAAATGTCATAATTTTATCCTGATTGTCTTGTAAGTAGGAGAGTATGGGATTCAAAGAAAATATGGAGGAATCTCCTTCCTTTTTTATGTAGGAGAAAGGCAATGTTTATGGGTACATAGGCATATAAACCTGGTGATGTGAGAGGGACACAGTACATCTATCTCTACGGTACTTTAACTCGGAGTTTAGAAGTGAAGAGAGATAAAATGAAATGGTAGTTTGACAGAGATGGAGATTCAGAAAATTATTTATTTAAATAAATTACTTGAGTATGTTTATAGATAATGAGAAGTACCTATGTTTAGTTTTACAACTAAAGATTTAAAAAGAGAAGCAATATTTGAAAAGAGCATCATTTAAAAGCGTTTAGCTCAAGAAGGGACATGAAAACATTTGTCTCAAAGTTAGGCAAAAATTAGGAAAGAATGAGTTCAAGATGCAAAAATCAGACATAGTAAAAGGAAAAGTAAATCAAGGGAGACCAAGTTGAATTTCAATGCTAAGGGTAAGGAAGGGGGAGGTGGTTTTGTAAAAGTGAAGAAGAGCTAAATAAATAGTCACTTTTAATAATGGGCATTTTAAATGGAGAAGAATAAAACATTTAGTTAGATTTGTTATTGGGACAGGCCCTTGGGCTCTATATGAAATAGAAATTAACAAGAGGTCCAATGGGAGTCACACAGGCAATGCTTTGTGAATACCTCATCTAACCTTAACCCTTATTGGGGTTGTGCTTTTTATGTTGAAACATAGGGAGATAGCAGAAAGGAAAAAATCCTTAGGCTGTCTCTCAGGGGAGTTCAGGGAAAGTTTTAAAGAGGCATAGATGGCAAAAGATTGGAGATTTTCCTGCCCCTGCTAAGTTTCACTACAGACATTGCATGTTTCATTCAATGTTAAATCTCCATAGGAAGGCATGAGTTTTCTTATTAAATGAGATTATAATGAGTGAAAAAGCCAAGTTGGGGTCTCTTCTAGCTTAATCTGGCTGGATCCAGATAGGTCTGGTTCTTTTGTTCCTTGGTGCCTTCCCAGCCTGTGTCATCATCTTACTCTAGTGTCCCTGAAAAACATTTCTCATGATATAGATGGTTAGGCCCTTCTCCTTCTCCAGCCAGGTGGGGCCTGAATTCCAGTGATTGGGATGTTGGTAGAAATTTCTTTCTGCAGTGGGCCCTTGATCTTGGAGATTTGAAGAATGAATCCTCAGACCACACAGATCAGTGACAGGATTTATTAGACAGAAAGAATGAAAGTGAACAGAACCTCTGACTGCTGAAGGGGGACACCCGAGTGGGAAGTCCCAGGGGGGGTCTTTTGTCTAGGGAAATATATGCTACTTGTAAACAGGAAGTTCTTGGGAGTAAAAATAGCACTTGGCCAGGAACTGCCAGACAGACAGAAAACATCTTCCCCCATGTTGATTAGGGAATGAGTGTATTAACAAATGAATGCTGCCCCTCTAGCTGGAGAAAAGCAGCAGGAACTATGCTTTCCACCTCAAGATGTGCCCAGCCTACTTGAAATACTGGCCAAATTGCTTTTCTCTCATCTTGCTTGTGTTCAGAGAGTGCAGTTTGGAGAAAAAAAAAAAGTCTGTTTGCCCAGTTCTAGAAAATGGGGGTCTCTGTTTAGCTCTGAATGGGGGAACCCTGCATCAGTGAAGCACTTTGAATTAGGCCAGGTCAAGCAACCCCTAGTTGTCTCTCCTGGTCAGAAGGGAGGCCCAAGTCCTGTCCCTACACTGTCTCAGATTAAAGATTAGCATCAGCAGTCCTGAGTGACTTAAATAGTATTTAATCTAAGTTACATCGTAATCCCATATTTTACTTTCTGCACCAGGCAGCAGAATAAGGAAAAATAGGTACTAATTGATTTTGGTTCTAGAAAAGGGATGAAGGGGCAAGAATAGACCTAGTGCAAGTGAAGGAATGGATACGGTAGGTGCAAATTCTAGACAGGAGAATTCTTGAAGTGAAAGAGGTCGAGGTGATAGGAATCTGAATTGAGGCTATGTATGTTTATTAAATAATGTGGATAAAATAAGAATTAGAAGAAAGCAGAGGATATTGAGAAATTTGATTAACAGGCTACCTTATTTTTTTGGTGCCAATGTAAAAAGGTAAAACTTATCTTATTATGTTGAGGGGCCAGATGAGTAATTGAGTAATATACAAAAAAGGAGATAGAAGCAGTAATTAGGAATAGTTTAAAAATGTTACACCATGGACAAATATAATGAACTAACAATGCATTCAAAAGGATTAGTAGAGAGGTTGGCAAGAGAGAAACCACCAAACCTGTTTCTACATGCTGGATGCAGATGGGGTCAGGAAGACAGGAATGTGAACAGCACGCAAGATCACAGAACTTGCTCCTCAGGCAGTGATTGTGAAACACAGGAAGTTGGGAATATGAGAGCCTGTGTCATCATCTTGCTGACCTGATTTCCCATAGCTCATCTGAGTTTTTGGAGGACATAATTGAAGGCCAATTTATTAGCCCTAGCTCTTTTAGTCAAGATAGTATTAAAAATATATTAATAGATATGACACATGCTATGGACTGAATGTGCTACTCCAAATTTACATGTTGAAGGCCAATCTCTGCTGTGATGATATTGGGAGGTGGGGCCTTTGGAAAGTTGTAAGTGTGTGAGGGTGAAGCCTTCATGAATGAGATTGATGCTTTTGTAAGGAGAGACGTAAGATTACTTGGTTCCTATCTATTTGCTATCTGCCCTACGACGATAAAAGAAGTTGATTGTCTATAAACCAAGAAGTGGACCCTAACCAGACTTCGGATCTGCCTTCATCATGAACTTGGATTTCACACCCTCCAGAATGTAAGAAATAAATACTTGTTTTCCAAGCCCCCCGGTCCATTGTGTATTCGTTATGGCAGGTCAGAGTGACAAAGACAGAATGTTCCACGTGTTTCAGTCTACCAACATAAATAATGTGCAATAAAAGAGCTAAGGAAAATCATTTATTGGGGTATCAAATTTATTAGCTAGGAGAACAGGGAGGACCATCAAATTATAAATTGGAGATGCAAGTAAACTCTTTACTGTGTTACAATTTTTATACTTGCTTCCACTACAAATTAATTAATTTTTGAAACATTCCTGAGGGAAGAAATGAAATGTTATGTATGACATTGAGCTAATTTACTGTATAGCAGGCATAGTCAGTTAAAATGTTTGGTGTTTCATAAATGCCATATGAAAAATGCATATGTAATATGAATTCTTTTCATGGTTTGTAGCTATCTCCCTTTATTAGAGAACACTGGCAACACAATATGCTCCTGTAGATCATGTAAGGTATGTCTTTGGCAATAATGAACATGTAACTTTAACCTCCAAATGGCCAGATTTTGTAATAATGAGGACCTCTCTCTGTAGGATGAGAGTACAAAGTATTCGTAGCAAAAGTCTCACCATCAGCTAGATAAGTCCCCCACAATGCTGGTGTGCTCACTCAGGGAAGGGAGATTAGAATTTTTATGAATTTACTCCCTATTGATCTTGTATTTAGAGCCTGAAAGATAAAAATGACCCAGGTATACCCCACATCTCACCTGGGATGCCTGCAGAGTCTTACTGCTTTATAAAACTGTAATAAAGCCCTACTATTTAAAAAAGAGCTCTCACTCTGTCACGTGGTGTTTATAGTCTTTGATCAGTTTCGGTGGAAGAGCTGGCATGCTTCCAGAAGAAGGGAAATAGCAGGTTTTGTCCTCTTCTAGCTATTAAATTATTCTTATGCATAAATATAAAAAGAACAATGCCTCAAACTAGGTACTTCTGTGCCCTGTAAACATTATGATTTAATTTGCTAATTTTCAGAACTCCCTTGGAAAAAAGAAGACTCACCTTTAAGGTCTCCACCTGGAGATAGATATTATTGTTAGCATGCAAGACTGCTAGACTACTTTTCAGGATTAGATCTGCTCATTACATGTGAGAAAGTCCTCTGCATATTTTGTGAGCAAGAGAAAGCAAGAATGCAGTTCTGACAGGCAATGGTCTCATGTGATTTCCATGTAGAAGCATCATCTATTTCCTAACAACTACAGACTCTCTTATGTCAGTGTTATGAGATAGTCACTCACTAAGTAAGGACAGGAATACTAGGAAAGTCCTTTTGAAAGTGGACACTGTTACCCTGTTAGAAGAGGGACAGGCTCTCACCTTTGCAAAGTAAATGTTTTAAGCTGAAGGGTCAACAGTGGCAAAATGTTCCCTCTGAGTAAGGAAAAATCAACAAGATTTTTCTTTTTTTGAGACAGAGCCTCAAGCTGTCATTCTGGATAGAGTGCTATGTGGTATCACAGGTCACAGCAACCTCCAATTCCTGGGCTCAAGTGAGTCTCTTGCCTCTGCCTCCCAAGTAGCTGGGACTATAGTCGCCTGCCACAACGCCTGGCCATTTTTTGATTGCAGCCATCATTATTGTTTGGTGGCCCGGGCTGGATTTGAACTCGCCAGCTCAGGTGTATGTGGCTGGCACCTTAGCCCCTTGAACTAGAGGCGCTGAGCCAACAAGTTTGTTTTTTTGTATTGGCCTCCTAGCTCTAAGGCTAAGGTATATAGGTAATGGAAAAAAATTATGAGCATCCCAAATAAAATATATTTTGGAACAAACTGGGTTATAAATAATGTTTAAAGTACACTTAAATTATTTTATCTCTCCCATTAGGTTTGAAAGTTCTCAAATACAATGGTACTAACTAATACTGCTTTTCAAGGTTTTTTTTCTTTTCTCAACTGAAGCCATCTTCAGACACGTGAACATTTTCATTTGCTCTCTTTGTTACATACATCAATAAGATTTTATCATTGCCTTATTCAGCCCAGTGATGTAATCATTATCACAGTCCCTATTCAGCATATCTTGAGTGTTTTCCACTTTCAGGAAACTCCATTCTTTACTCATAGGGATGCCAGATAGAGTCATTGTTCTCTTGATAGTTTCTAAGGATAAGGCCACAGATATGAATTTGTGTGTGGGTAACAACACAGCTTGGTTGACGTAGTTGAAGCTGAAACACTGCTACTAATGTAACACCTCTCTCGCCTCTACTGTAAACATCTGTTTGTAGTTTATTCATGAAGCCTGGGAGAGGGAATTCCATTTCTGGAATGGAACTATACCTATTAGAAAATAGCTGAAATTCAGAATAGTGACAATATCAAATCCTGGAAAGAATGCAGAGTAACAGGAACCCTCATTGATTGCAGGTGGAAATTCCAAATGGTACAGCCACTTTGAAAGACAGTTTTACAGTTTATTATAAAATGAACCATCCTTTTATCATAGGATCCAGCAATCTTGGTCCCTCATATTTACTCAAACCAGTTGAAAACTTTGGTCTGCACAAAAAACTGTTATAAGCACATGGGTGTTTTTAACAACTTTATTCATACTTGCCAAAACTTGGAAACAACCTAGACCTCCTTTGGAACGTGAATGGATACACGTGTGGTACTATTAAACAAAGAAGTACTATTCAACACTGAGAAGAAATGAGTTATAAAGTCATAAAAAATATATAGAAGAAACTTTGATGTATATTGCTAAGAGAAAGAAGCCAATCAGAATAGGCAAATTCAAATCCTTTCTCAAAGACCCTTCCTTTGGTACAGAAACTTAGGCAAAAAGGATAATGTTACAGGGGAAGCAAACTTAACAATGGTAATAATCACAACATATACAAGTCAACAGGTCATGGTTAAGGGATAATCAGTAGAAAAAAAGGTCATAGAATTAGGTACTCAAAGAATTTTCAGAAAATGACCATAAAATATGAAGGTCTAATATATTTTAGATTTTTTTCTTTAGACAGAGTCTCACTTGTCACCCATGATAGAGTGCTGTGACATCATAGCTCACAGCAACCTTAAACTCCTGACCTTAAGTGATTCTCTCGCCTCAGCCTCCCAAGTAGCTGGGACTACAAGTGCCTGCCCCAATACCTGGCTATTTTTAGAGATGAGTTCTGACTCTGGCCTCCAACCTATAAGCTCAGGCAATCCACCTGCCTTGGCCTCCCAAGTGCTGGCATTACAGGAATGAGCTACCATGCTCAGCTGTAGAAATTTTTTTTTTTAAAAAAGATACAAGGTAATATATAAAAAGCTTTAATTTTTTTTTTTAGAGTCAGAGTCTCACTTTGTTACCCTTGGTAGAGTGCCATGGCTTCACAGTTCATAGCAACCTCCAATTCCTGGGCTTAGGCGATTCTTTTGTTTCAGCCTCCCAAGTAACTGGGACTACAAGCGCCCGCCACAGCACCCAGCTATTTTTTTGTTGCAGTTCAGCTGGGGCCGGGTTTGAACCCACCACCCTTGGCATATGGGACTGGCAACCTACTCACTGAGTCACAGGTGCTGCCCTATAAAAAGCATTTTTAAAAGACCAAGAACATTTTTAAATCTAATATAACATTTAGAAATAAATAATATGACAATTAAAAGGTACTTCTATGTAATAGTTACATATATTTGGGGGCACATGTGATATTTTGCTAGCTGTATACAATGTGTAAATGATCAAATCAGGGTACACGGGATTATCTATCAGCTCAAACATTTATCTTTTCTTTGTATCGAGTTCATTACAATTCTTCTAGCTATTTTGAAATATACAAGAAATTATTGTTAATTGCCCACTGTTTTATGGAACCACTATAACTTAATCCATCTAGAGCCATATTTTTGCACCCCTCAGCAGATTAAACAAGGGCAAAGAGATATTTAGTTAAGTGAGAGAGACACAAGAAGAAATTATCTGGGATGCAGCATAGCAAAAAGAAGAGATGTATTTTAAAAAGAGAATAAGAACTATAGATTAAAGTCCTGTGGTCCAGCTTGTCTTTTAGATGACTACTGAAACTGCAGATGGAAGGAAGAAAGAAATTATCAGAGTGAGTTAGTTGGGATGATGCTAGCTATTCTTATGGGTATATTTTATTATCTCAGTGGAGCAGTAGAAATACTAATAGAAAGTTCTTTCTTTATGTGATGTGTTAAACAAGTATTTCTGATTTGCAGTCACCACTCCACTATCAGAGACTAAGGTACCTCCAGCATCTTCTAAACGTGCTGGTTCTTGTTGGAATCACATGAATGGGGAAAAAGCAAAATCTTCCATGGAAGGGTTTTGTAATACACTCCTGGAAGTGATGCTCATAATCTTGTGCCCAACTTCCATTGCTAGAATTTTGCTAGATGATCATAACTAACTTGCTAAGGATGTCACAAAATGTGGACAATTTTCTGGAAGTTCTAGGAAGAACAGGAAATGAACTTAATTATCAGTTTGCAGGTTTGGCTGCTGTCAACACCTCTGAAATGTACATTTCATTCTTCTTTCCACACATTAAATATACTCACACTCTCCCTAATGAAGTCCAAACTACTTTCTGCTCACTTGTGGAAATCCAGAATTCAATTATTATCTATTACTTTAGTAAAAAAATTAAATGTGAAGCTTCAAGTTCTAGTGAACTATTAACTCAAAGAAACAGGTTATATCTAGCCCCTGCCACCACTCCTAAAATATAACAATGAAAGAGGGCAGAGACAGCACATGAACTATTCTCATTCAGAGGAGAAGAGTAAAGGAGACATGTGAGAATTCGTGATTCCAAAGCAAGGCAAAGAAGGCACAACATAGCAAAATGGGAGTCCAAGCTCTCTCGTGAACAATGCTGGCAAATTGAATTCAAGAATAGGTAAAATGAGTAACACCTAATGACCAAATTTTATTTCCCAGCTATGTGAGGTTGATTTATCATTCCATGATGATTGATACAATTTGACACACTGAAGTTGAGTGATGGATTTCAAAACAATATAATGAGTAAAATGAGCAAGTCACAGAGGAGCATTTGTCACAAGCTTCATTGATGTGTATTTGAAACACGCAAAGCTAATGAGTACCTTTCTAGGGGTACATGTATAGATATTAAGGGCTTTCAGATGCAAGCAAGGGCATGATCTGATTCAGAGAAATAGGGAGTCTTGAGGGGAATTGCCCACAGTCTCTTTAGGTGATAGATACCCACTTACACATCATCATAAATGACCTTTTGCATATAACTGATATTTAATTTTTAAAAAATTAAAGTACAAGTTCCCAACTGGGGGAGTTTTGTCAAGGAAAGAGTGGTAAGAGAGAAGGTCTGGGGCAATGAGGGGTAGAACAGAGAATTGTCCACCCATCTTAGGATGTGTTAGGAGCTGCTAGAGTCAGTTTTGAGGACCATAAGCTACACGAATTATTTTTATAAAAGAAATAATGGGGCTGGGTGTTATTTTTATAAAAGAAATAATGGGGCTGGGTGCAGCAGCTCACATTTGTAATTCCAGTACTTTGGGAGGCAGAGGGGAGAGGATCTCTTGAATTCAGGAGTTTGAGCCTGCAGTGAGCTGTAATGATGCCACTGCACCCCAGTGTAGGTGATGGAGAGAGACCATGTGTCCAATAAATAAATAAGTAAGTAGTAATAATAATAAAATAGTGGGAGAATCCAGGCATAAGCAAAATGAACTTGTTCATTTTGTTCACCTAGGGGTCTAGGTGACAAGGAATGCCACAGAAATGGAGAGGACCATACTCTTAGACTCGGTTTCAAGCCTGACATCCCCCTTCCATCCTAAATCTTTGATTTCCTTAGATTTTAACACATTTGGTTATGTATTAGTGACACAGTACTCAGTAATAGCTGAGGTCAGGCGTACACCTGACCCAGAAAGTGGCCTTTTTTTTTCTTAATTATTATTTTTTTTATTAAGTCATTTGTACATAGATCATGAATACATTTATGCCATTATGGGATTCAATGTGTTGATTATTTGTACAAATTGGAGTGCTTACATGCTATTAACAAACATAGCTTTCACCTCATTTGCCCAATTACAGCATTAAGACATTTGTGTTCTACCCCTGATAGATCCAACTTGTACTTGTATTATGCTCCATAGGTGTGGTCCCCTTACTAACTGTCCCTCTATCAACACACCCCACTCCATTTTCCTCTCCCTCTCCTTCCCTTTTTCCTCCTAAGCTATAGTTTCATTTTTCATATGCAAGTGTGAGTGTTTATAAATTGGTCTCACAGTAGTACTGAGTACATTGGATATTTTTTTGCATTCCTGAGATACTTTACTAAGAAGAATATTTTCCAACTCCATCCATGTAAACATAAAAGAGGTAAATCTCCATTTTTTAAATTCTGCATAGTATTCCATGGTATATGTATACCACAGTTTATTAATCCATTCAGGGGTCAATGGGCACTTGGGCTTTTTCCATGACTTTGCAATTATGAATTGAGCTGCAATGAACAATCTGGTGCAAATATTTTTATTGTCAAATGATTTTGGTCCTTTGGATATACACCTAAAAGAGGAATTGCAGGGTAAAATGGCAGGTCTACATTTAGATCCCTGAGTGTTCTCCAAACTTCCTTCCAAAAGGAATGTACTAGCTTGCATTCCCAGCAGCAGTGCAAAAGTGTTCCCTCTCCTCCACATCCACACCAACATCTGTAGTTTGGGGACTTTGTGATGTGGGCTACTCTAACTGGAGTTAGATGGTATCTCAGAGTGTTTTTGGTTTGCATTTCTCTGATGATTAAAGATGATGAGCATTTTTTCAAGTGTCTGTAGACCATACAACTGTCTTCAGAGAAGCTT
Source organism: Perodicticus potto (assembly GCA_963574655.1). Taxonomy (NCBI): domain Eukaryota; kingdom Metazoa; phylum Chordata; class Mammalia; order Primates; family Lorisidae; genus Perodicticus; species Perodicticus potto. Next base: position 12,481 of record CAUYRH010020537.1, on the reverse strand, counting down.
CTGTTCATGTCTCTTGCCCACAATGAAATGGGATCACTTTTTTTTTCTTAGTAGTAAGTTTGAGTTCTCTGTGGATTCTGGTTATTAGACCTTTGTTGGAAATACAACTTGCAAAAATCCTCTCCCATTCTGACGGCTGTCCATTTGCTTTACTTAGTGTGTTCTTGGCAGTGCAGAAGCTTTTTAATTTGATCAGATCCCAGTAATGTATTTTTGATGTTGCTTCAATTGCCTGGGATGTCTTACACATAAAGTATTCTCCCAGGCCAATTTTTTCAAGTGTTTCTCTTATACTCTCTAAGAATTTTTATAATTTAATGTCTTAAGTTTAAGTTCTTTAGCCAGTGAGAGTCAATTTTTATTAGAGGAGAAAGGTGTGGATCCAGTTTCAATCTTCTACAGGTTGCCAGCCACTTCGCCCAGTATCATTTGTTGAATAGGGAATCTTTCCCCCAGTTTATATTTTTGATAGGCTTATCAAAAATCAAATGATGATAAGTGTCTGGGTTCACCTCTTGGTCTTCAATTCTGTTCCATGCATCTACCTCTCTATTTTTGTGTCAGTACCATGCTGTTTTGATCACTATCAATTTATAGTATAGTCTGAAGTCTGGAAGCATGATTCCTCCCAATTTGTTTTTATTTCTGAGTAATGTCTTGGCTATTAGAGGATTTTTCTGTTTCCATATAAAATACAGTACTAATTTTTCTAGGTCTTTAAAGTATGACAGAGGTGCTTTAATAGGGATCGCATTAAATCTGTAGATCACTTTAGGTAGTATAGACATTTTAACAATGTTGATTCTTCCCAGCCATGAGCATGGTATATATTTCCATTTGTTAACATCTTCAGCTATTTCTTTTCTCAGAGTTTCATAGTTCTCTTTATAGAGATCGTTGACATCCTCAGTTAGATACACTCCCAGATGTTTCATCTTTTTTGGCACTATTGTAAAGGGAATTGAGTCCTTAATTGTTTTTCCCCTTGACTACTGTTGGTATATATAAAGGCTACAGATTTGTAAGTGTTAATTTTGTATCCTGAGATGTTGCTATATTCCTTGATCACTTCTAGGAGTTTTGTAGTTGATTCCTTGGGGTTCTCCAGATACATGATCATGTCATCTGTGAACAGTGACAGTTTGATCTCCTCTGGTCCTATTTGGATCCCCTTGATTGCCTTCTCTTGCCTGATTGCAGTGGATAAGACTTCCATTACAATGTTAAAAAGCAAAGGGGACAGTGGGCATCCTCTTCTGTTTCCTGATCTGATTGGAAGTGAATGGAGTGATTACTCCATTCAATATGATACTGGCCGTGGGTTTGCTGTAGATGGCCTTTATCAGCTTAAGAAATGTTCCTTGTATACCTATTTTCTTAAGTGTTCTGATCAAGAAAGGATTTTGGATATTATCAAAAGCTCTTTCTGCATCAATTGAGAGAATCGTATGGTCTTTATTTTCTAAATTATTTATATGATGTATTATATTTATGGATTTATGTATATTGAGCCATCCTTGGGACCCTGGGATGAAACCCACCTGGTTGTGATGTATAATTTGTTTGATGTGCTGTTGAATTTTGTTTGCTAGGATCTTATTGAATATTTTTGCATCGGCTTGGTGCCTGTGGCTCAACAGGCTAAGGGGCCAACCACATACACCTGAGCTGGCAGGTTCGAATCCAGCCCTGACCCGCCAAACAATGATGGCTGCAACCAAAAAAAAATGGCTGGGCATTGTGGTGGGTGCCTGTAGTCCCAGCTACTTGGGAGGCGGAGGCAAGAGACTCACTTGAGTCCAGGAGTTGGAGGTTGCTGTGAGCTGTGATGCGACAGCACTCTACCCAGGGGAACAGCTTGAGGCTCTGTCACAAAAAAAAAAAAAAAAAAAAAAGAATATTTTTGCATCAACATTCATTAGAAATATTGGTCTATAATTTTCTTTTCTTGTTGGGTCTTTTCCTGGTTTGGATATCAGGGTGACATTTGCAGCATAGAATGTGTTGGGATGTTTTCCTTCTTTTTCTATGTTTTGGGAAAGGTTAAGTAATATAGGTACTAGTTCCTCTTTAAGGAACTAAAGAAAATGGTAGAATTCTGATGTGAAGCCATCTGGTCCCGGGCTTTTCTTTCTGGGGAGATTTCTTATAGTTGATGCTATTTCAGAACTTGATATAGGTTTGTTCAACATTTCCACATCTTTCTGGCTAAGTCTAGGAGGGTGGCATGTTTCCAAGTATTGATCTATTTCCTTCATATTCTCATACTTCTGAGAATAGAGTTTTATGTAATATTCATTAAGGATTTGTTGAATTTCTGAGAAGTCTGTTTTTATTTGGCCTTTATCATGTCTGATTGGATTATACTCTTCTACTTCTGGTTAGATTAGCCAAAAGTTTATCTATTATTAACCTTTCTAAAAACCAGCTTTTTGATTGGTTGATCTGTTGTATGATTCTTTTGCTTTCAATTTCATTTAGTTCTGCTCTAATTTTAGTTATTTCTTTTCTTCTTCTGGGTTTAGGGTTGGAATGTTCTTCCTTTTCCATTTGCTTGAGATGTCCCATTAAGTTGTTGACGTCCTTCCTCTGTTTCCATTCTTTTGAGGAAGGCTTGAAATGCTATAAATTTCCCCCTTAGGACTGCCTTTGCAGTATCCCCAGAGGTTCTGATAGTTCATGTGTTCATTATCATTTTGTTCCAAAAATTTGGCAATTTCCTTCTTAATCTCATCTATGAGCCAGCTATCATTCAGCATAAGGTTATTTAGTTTCCATGTTTTTGTATGCGTATGCAGATTCCTGTTGTTACTGAGTTCAACTTTTATTCCATGATGGTCCAAGAAAATACAAGGAATGATTTATATTCTTTAAAATTTTCTGGGAGAGGGAGGGAAGGGGAGGGAGAGGGTTGTGGGAGAGACGATAAAGGGTGAGATCACACTTGTGGTGCATATTTGAAGGGTCAGGAGAAAACTTCTAAATACGGATCAAAAAATTTTTCACATAGTAAATGAGAAAATCTCATGAATGTTATGTCAATCAGGTTGATAAAAATATCTCAGATTGTATGTGAAACCCGCACACTGTACCCCATGATTGAATTATTGTACATAGCTATGATTCAATAAAAAAAAGAAAAGAAAAGAAAAGAAAGTTTGCTGAGGTTATACTTGTGATCTAAAATGTGATCAATTTTGGAGGATGATCCATGGACCAATGAGAAGAATGTGCACTCATTTTTTTAAGATGAAATGTTCTGTAGATGTCTGTTAAGTGCAAATGTTGGATGGTTAAGTTTATGTCTAAAATTTCTTTGCTTAGCTTCTTTTTGCAGGATCTATCCAACACTGCCAAAGGAGTGTTAAAATCTCTGACAATTATGGTGCTGGAGGAAATCAGGTTGATCATGTCTCCTGGAGTCTGTCCTATAAGTTGAGGCACAATATGGTTGGGTGCATAAGTGTTAATAATTGAATTCTCATCATGTTGAGTGTTGCCCTTAACAAATATGAAGTGACCATTATTATCTTTCCTTACTTTTGTTGGTTTAAAGCCTATTGTATCTTTGAATAAAATTGTAACACCTTCTTTTTTCTGATTTCCATTTGCCTGAAGTATAGATGACCATCTATTCACTCTGAGTCTATGTTTATCTTTTAAGGTAAGGTGAGATTCTTGAATGCTGCAGATGTCTGGCTGAGTTTTTGTATCCAGTCAGCGAACCTGTGCCTTTTTAGAGGACAATTTAAGGCATTCACACTAATGAAGAGAATTGATAAGCCAGATAGCATTTTGGGTATCGAGTTTCTCAAAAGTCCAATGGACATTTTTAATCCTTTTGCCACTGTGGAAGTTGGAATTTGATCAAAAGTTTCTGAGTGAGTTTTCTTTTGTGGTGGAGGATTGTCCTGTTAATTATGGAGGATAGGTCTGAGAATATACTGGAGAGCTGGTTTCATTATGGCAAATTTCTTCAACATGTGCATGTCATTAAAGTATTTAATTTCTCCATCATAGCTGAAACTCAGTTCAGTTGGATACAGGATCCTGGGTTGAAAGTTATTTTGTTTAAGGAGATTAAAGTTTGATGACTACTCTCTTTTAGCTTGAAAGGTTTGATCAGAGAGATCTGCAGTCATTCTGATGTTCTTCCCCTTGTAGGTTATGGTTTTCTTACATCTGGATGCTTGTAGAATTTTCTCCTTCATATTAATTTTGGGAAAGCTAATTATAATGTGTCTATGAGAATATTTATTTGGATTGAGTTGCGCCGGTATTTTGAAAATGTCTTCTATTTGAATTTCAGGTTCTCTTGGCATGTCTGGAAAATTTTCTTTGATTTTTTTCATGAAGTAAAGCCCCTGTATTCTTCACAGCAACCTCATCACCTTAAGGTATTCCTATAAGGCAAATATTAGATCCCTTCGAATTATCTGAGAGCTCTCTGAGAGAATGATCTGTTTTTGTTCTCTCCTTTTTTTCCTCTTTGAGCTTTTGGGAACTTTCAAAACCTTGTCTTCAATGTCAGAAATCCTTTCTTCTGCCTGTTCCATTCTGTTACTTAGGGATTCTACTGTATTTCTCAGATGTTTGAGGGCTGCAAGTTCTTGCCTTAATGTGTCAAAATCTTTGGTGATCTTGTCTTTGAATTCCTTGAATTCTTGAGACATCTTTGAATTACTCCTTGAAGTTCTAATTCCATCATTACCTCCATTTTGTTGATCTTATTTGCTCTCCAAATTCTGAACTGTATTTCTGACATCTCAGCCATATGTTTGTAAATGGGATCTTGTGCTGTGTCTGCCATATTTTTTCTTGGGGGAGTTAATCTACTGTGATTATTCGTGTTGCCAGAGTTTTTCTGCCGATTCTGCCTCATGATTATTTTTCAATGTTGGCTAGATGGGCAGGTAAGGTGAAATTGGATTGGGAGTTCTTGGAGTTGTGGTTAACTAGCCCTTTGTCAAGGATCTGGGGCTAATGACTGCAGTTTTTTCCCCTATAACTTTTCAAAGGACCCATACAGTATTACAGTCTGAGTTAGGAAACCTGCTTGGTGTGGTGGGGTTAGGTGGCTCTGTCTTGTATTCAGCTGGTTCTTGGCCAATCCTAGGGTATCAGTGACTCTGGTGAAGTCTTAACTATGGAGAAATTCAAGCAACTATGACACCCCGCCCCCATGGACAACAAGTGGAAGAGGAAAATCAACCCTTCCTGTTACCACATAACCAGAGTACCACCTGAGAAGGTCCTTGGGTGGTTGGCCCAGGCTAGGCGTTCCAAACCAATTGACTCAGTCAGTACGAACTCTTAAGTGGAAGAGTTTGAAAGGTCTCCAGCAACTATCTGGCAGAGGTCTGCTGGCTGCTCAAATTTGGCTTCTTCTGGTGCTCTGGAGTCAGAAAGGGCTGCCCAGTAGCAGAGTTAAACCAGGGGTCTGTGTCTCTTTCTCCACCTTGCTCCTCTTTCATGCCCAGTCACTGGTGACCCCACAGGGCTTAGGTCCTGCTCCCTCTAATAAGCAGATGTGCCAGGGCTTTGCGCCTATCAGAGTCAAAGGAAGGTCGATGCCCCCACAGCTCGGCCACTACCCTCTGACCCAGCCTGCTGGGGGAGCTTAGGCCTGCCTACCTTCGGCACTCAATAGCCACTGGAGAGTGTTCCACTTGAACTCAGTCTAATCCTTGGGGTAACAAGTCAGCAAATACTTTTCTCCCTCAGCCACCATGCCTTTGCCACTGCCGCTCTGCAGCACTGGTATCCCTAGGGCACAAGTTCTGGTTTCCTCTGGCAGTCCTCAGAGTTGGGGAGTTGTCTCTCTGATATTAGTCCCCTGCTGGATCACTCTGTTGTTGCTGGATCTTTGAAGGAAGTGACCCTGTGCTGCTCCCAGGCCACTGCCACAGCCAGGGAGTTCTAGGTGTAGGAACAGCTCCAGGAGCGTGGGGAACACAGATCCAGCAGCAGGGCGGAGGATGCAGCACATGGTTTTGGCAGTGCCTTGTGCCAGGTGACTTTGACAAGGAGAGCTGTCAGCTCACGACACTTCCTGGGCAGGTGTGGCGTGGCACCAAGGCTCCCACAGGGCTGAGCAAGGGGAAGCATGGGTGCAGGATTTGCCGCTCTACCAGGGCTGGAGGCAAGGCTTTGGCCAGTGGGGGGCAGGGTGCTTGGTTTGGCAGGGTGGGGGACACTTCTCATAAGCCTCCTCCAGCAGTTTCTGCAGGGGTTAGGCTTCTGGTTCATCAGGCAAGCGGGGAAGGGTGGATTGGAGGTTCACAATGGCAGGGAAAACGTTAGTTCAGTTTTTTCTGCCTAGCAAGAGAGTGCTCAGGGTTACAGCAGGGTCCCACTGGGGAAGTAGACCCCACTTCCTACAGCTCTCACCTGTGGGGTGAGACAAGAGGTCCTCAGTTCACTGGTCACCTGTAGAAAACCTACAGGAGTAAACAAAGAGAAAAAGAAAAGAAAGAAACACAACTTTCTTGGGAGAGGGGACAGACCCTTTTCCTTTGGGATGAATTTTGAACCTGAAGTTTGCTTTCTTGGAGTTGCAGCTTGCCTCAGCAGAGGTGACCTGCCGTTATCACTCTATTCTCTCCGCTTGGGTCCCAGTCTTTGGCTTAATTGGATGCTTTCTGGATATTATCCTTCCCTCTGGACAGGAGCTTCGGTCAGAGGATGGCTCTAGTCGGCCCTCTTGCCCCTCCCCTTCAGTGGATATATTTTCAAGCTTTTGGTCTCTCAAAAAGGTTTTATGGAATCAGAATTAGTGGTTGATGAACAGTTTACTTTCAGAAAGTTTAATAGTTAAATGTTCTTATTTCTAGTGCTCATTTAGCAGTTTGAATTAGAACGAGAATGTAATATTCATTAAGTTTTTCTTCTATGAGGGAAGAGAAAATTATAATTAAAGGGAAGTTGTCAATACTGCATATATTTGCAATGCTAACACCTTGTACTACATTTTTTCCTTTTCCTTTTTTCTTTAGGTGATTGAAGACAGTACTGGAGTCCGCCGTGTGGTGGTCACACCCCAGTCTCCTGAATGTTATCCCCCGAGCTACCCCTCAGCCATGTCTCCTACCCATCACCTACCCCCCTACCTGACTCATCACCCACATTTTATTCATAATTCACACACGGCCTACTATCCACCTGTTACTGGACCTGGAGATATGCCGCCTCAGTTTTTTCCTCAGCATCATCTCCCCCCGACAATATATGGGGAGCAAGGTGAGTAGGGTATTGCTGTGTCAGAGATAGGTTGTGGCATTTGCATAGTTTGAGAGAGAAGAGCCCTTTGTCTTTTCTGTGATGAGCAAAGGTAGAAAAGGCTCCGTGCTGTGAGGGGCTCATGGGACTTCCCAGCCTCTTGTGTCCTTAACTGTTGTGTCTTAGAAAATTACTTTTTGTATTGTAACTTTTTTTCTTTCTATTTTCCTGAATGTCCTGTCCCTTTTTGCCACCCCACAAAAATTAAGAAAAGTAATCCTTTTATTTTAGAAAATAGGCGGTAATTTACCTATGTCTCCCTGTCCTGTTAACACGTTTTCATGTGAGAGGGGCCTGAGGCAGCACTTGGACATGCTGTCTTTCTGTCATTCATGTGGTCCTCCAGTGAAGGGAAGATTGAAAGGTGTTCTGTGCCCATTTCCAAAGTCAGAAGACTGTGAAATCTCAATAACTTTAGGTTTCCTGAATGTTCTGTGTTGCGATCTTGGCAGAACTCAGAAATCTCCTTGCTATTGATGTGGCTTTCCCAAACCTGTTCTTAGTTTAAGACTAGCCATTAGTGCAGCCACAGTTTCACTGGCTGTAACTCAAATACTTACCTTAAAATGAAAAGAGCCTCAGAGCTACTGACATTGTATCTTTTTAAAGGTTTTGGCCTTTTTGGTTTAGCCTAAAGCCCTTCTCTATCAAAATGGATACCAAGAAACAAGATAAGGGAGGGTAAAAATTAGACTTTAACCTCTAGAACTTTGCAAAGTAATTATTTTTCCCCTGAAGTCTGTGAATTCAAGCATTTGTGTTGCTTGAGAAAAATTGTACAAGAAATGCCTGTTACACTGAAGAAGTTTTTAGCTAGTTATCCCCTTACTTTTTCTTATCAATTACACTTGCATGAGTATTTCTCTCTGTATGTTCCTCTCACATTGTGATTTTTTCTTATTAACAACAACAACAAAAGAAATTGAGATGGGCATTTTAAGTGAAATATCCTGTTGTAACTTAGATATACAATTTGATTTGAAAAAAATTTTTACATGACTCAGGTTAATCAGGTACTTTTATCACAGGGTGTTGCGAGATGATAGCAAAACATGAAATCAGTACTTTGATTTCACAGCAGCACCATTGTCTTCCTATTGAAAAAGCTAAAAAACTTGAATTACAATTATTTAAAAGTAGGTTAGGTGGCAATAGCTCAGACCTGTAATCCCAGCCTTTTGGGAAACCAAGACAGAAGATTCACCAGTCTCTATTGGCTTATAAATAAAAGGACTTTTATATATTCTTACCTTAGTTATAAGTGTGCATACCCAAAAGCAATTTAAACGTTAATTTTATTCCAAGAGAGAAGTTTGTGGCTACAACTGAGGAGGTGCAGCATCAGATTGCAAAGATGTCTCTTATTTGCCCCTACACTTCCTCCTTGGACATTTCTCCCAATTCTGTGAACCTTGATTACTTTAATGGAAATTTCTCATTTCCTTATTTTATTCAGTTTTGTTTTAATGTTGACTCTTCTGGATGCCACAAATAACTTTTTATATTCTGGTTGCTATATACTTTCTGACAGAAATGTTATTCTGTCTGCAAGGATAAAATACTTTTAAGTGTCTTGATTCAAAGTACAAAGTGTCTTGATTGAAAGGAAATATTTTATTTTTTTCTAATTTTTTCATGTACTAAAAACATTTTGACAGGTAAAGTCAAAATTAGTACTTATAAATTCAAACAGAATATGAACTCTTTGAGGATAATAACTTTTTCTTCAGTATTCTTCCTTACTTGAGGAAAATTTCTGAACACAGTATAGTTTTTAATGATTGATTTATTCCTTGATTGGTTGGAAATGAATGGGAATACTTTAAATATGTAATGTGTAAAAGACTTCCTTAAAAAAACTTCTATCCTGTATTTAGTAATACTTCGGCCTTCTTTTATACTTTAGACTTATTCCTTCAGTGGCCAGATCTTTTGCTTATTTAATAATTTATTATTGAAATGTAGACTGAGCATGCATTTGTCGTAATCACCCACTTTAGAAATTATACCACTCTATGGAATGTCAAGCTACATCACCCGAGAAGACCAGTATAGCAAGCCTCCACACAAAAAACTCAAAGACCGCCAGATCGACCGTCAGAACCGCCTCAACAGTCCTCCCTCTTCCATCTATAAAAGCAGCTGCACAACAGTGTACAATGGCTATGGGAAGGGCCACAGTGGTGGCAGTGGCGGAGGCGGCAGTGGTGGTGGGCCAGGAGTTAAGAAAGCGGAGCGGCGAGCAAGAAGCAGCCCAAAGTCAAATGATTCAGACTTACAAGGTAACGCTGGAGACATCTGCCTTAAAGAGTGAATTACTGGGACAGGGACATCCTAAAGGAAACATCTTTATATGTGAGAACATTATTTCACGTTGGTTAGTTTTTCTGCTAAGAATGTTTGGGTAGACCTTCTCTGACCTGTTTCTCAGAGTGGAAAGAATATTGCATCATTTATTTTTTATTATTACATGGCAGAATACTACTTTTTGGTCACGTGTGCCATGTAACTTTCTGTTTAATCTGAAAATGTTTTCACATTAGGCCACTACTTTTGTTTTGTTAGACAGATGTGGAAGAAATTCAAAACAAAATAACTTTTCTAAGTACATGCTAGTTAAAATCTCAAAATAATTATACCTCATGATACCAGATATAATTACTTCCAAATTTATTGTTGTATAATAATAAATTTCTGTTATTAAACTGTTACTAAACTGAAATATAATTTCTATATTTATGTTTAGTTTCAGACTTTATTGTTTAATGCCATCTTTTAATCCCAAGTCAAGTATTCAGAGACCAAGACTGTGATGGAAGAATTGGGGTTACCACATTTAGATCAACAGCAGCTCAGAAGGGCATTTTATTTTTGTAGGTTAATCTTGTGGCTATAGATCAATTGGGGAGGAAGATACATGTGTTTTAGATGAAGTTTTGGGGTGAAATTTAGAGACAACTTATTTTGATGTCTCAGGAGCAAAAAAGGCTTTTTTTTATAGGCATGGAGATGATTGGCATAAGTGACGCAAAAGATGGTAGGTGAGTCTACAGCTATAAATTATTGGAAAACATAGACAGGAGCAGTTGTAAAAGATGGGAAGAACTGACTGGTACTCAACATGCTTGCTGATTCCCTATTGCAGCTCATCCAGGTGGAAGCCAGGACGGTGTCTGTGCGAATGCGCTTATGAATGAGAAAGGTGGAGGTCATGTGTGTTTGGTTGTCTGAAGAAGACAGGCCTCTGACCGGTTTGAGGAAAGTTAGGTAAAACCAAGTATTGGCTTTAGAGTCCCCATTATGTGAGTGAGTGAATCAGAGAATGAAATGAATGGTAAGAAACCATGCAATGTGAGAGCATGTTCTCTGAGTGAGTGTGGCGTGCATGCTTTTCATTTTGTTCATTATTCTTTTCTCTGTTTTCCAAATTTTACATACTGTTAGTTATCATACCTCATTCTTCACAATACTTAAATGAAAGACAAGAGAAGTTCAAGAGGCTTTCATAATAACACTCAACCATAGCTGTATAATAGAATTTATACCAAAAAATTAGGGGCAAGTTTTTCTAAAGGGAGTTTTCATCCAAAAAAGAACGTATAAATTGTCCAGACAGCTTATGAGTTTTGAAGTACTTTGATTACTTGACTCATTCTTATTTTTTTATTTTTATTAAATCATAATTGTGTACATTGGTGCAATCATGGGGCACAATGTGCTGACTTCATATACAATCTGAAATATTTTCCTTGAACTATTTCACATAGCCTTCACGGCCTTTTATTCACTATATGAAGACATTTATATTCTACATTTAGTAATTTTCACTTGTACCCTTCTAAGATGCTCCGTAAGTGTGATCCCACCAATCACCTTCCCTCCACCTATCCTCCCCCCTTCCCTTCCCTCCCCTCCCTTGCCCCCCTCTCCATTTCTTGTGCTGTAACTGGGTTTTAGCCTTCATATGAAAGCTATAGATTAGCTTCATAGTAGGGCTGAGTACATTGGATACTTTTTCTTCCATTCTTGAGATACTTTCCTAAGAAGAATATGTTCCAGCTCCATCCATGAAAACATGGAAGAGGTAAAGTCTCCATCTTTCTTTAAGGCTGCATAGTATTCCATGGTATATATGTACACAATTTATTAATCCATTCATGGGTCGATAGGCACTTGGGCTTCTTCCACGACTTAGCAATTGGGCTGCAATAAACATTCTGGTACAGATATCTTTATTGTGATGTGATTTTTGGTCTTCTGGATATATATCTAGTAAAGGAATTATAGGATGGAATGGCAGATCTATTTTTAGATCTTTAAGTATTCTCCAAACATCCTTCCAAAAGGAATATATTAGTTTGCATTCCCACCAGCAATGTAGAAGTGTTCCCTTTTCTCCACATCCATGCCAGCATCTCTGGTTTTGGGATTTTGTTATGTGGGCTAATCTTACTGGATTTAGATGGTATCTGAAGGTAGTTTTGATTTGCATTTCTCTGAAGATTAAGGATGATGAGCATTTTTTCATGTACTTGTAGGCATGCACCTGTCTTCTTTAGAGAAGTTTCTCTTCAAGTCCTTTTTCCACCCTGAGATGGGATCACTTGTTCTTTTGTTGCTAATACGTTTGAGTTCTCTGTGGATTCTGGTGTTTAAACCTTTGTCAGAGGCATTACCTGCAAATATTTTCTCCCAATATGAGGGCTGTCTGCCTGCTACAGTTACTGTGCTCTTAGCAGTGCAGAAGCTTTTTAGTTTGATCAGGTCCCAGTAGTGTATTTTTGATACTGCTTCAATTGCCTGGGGAGTCCTCCTCATAACAAATTCACCCAGGCTGATTCCTTTGAGAGTTTTCCCTGCACTTTCTTCTAGTATTTTTATAGTTTCATGTCTTAAGTTTAAATGTTTGATTCAGTGAGAGTCTATCTTAGTTAAAGATGAAAGGTGTGGGTCCAGTCTCAGTCTTCTGCTGGTCGCCAGCCAGTTCCCCCAGCACCATTTGTTAAATAGGGAATCTTTTCCCCACTGAATGTTTTTAATTGGCTTTTCAAAGATCAAATAGTGGTAAGTAGCTGGGTTCATCTCTTGGTTCTCTATTCTGTTCCATACTTCTAACTCTCTGTTTTTGTGCCAATACCATGCTGTTTTGATCACTATCGATTTATAGTACAGTCTCAGGTTTGGTAGCATGATTCCTCCTGCT
>CAUYRH010020531.1:0-30653 GCA_963574655.1 Perodicticus potto | reverse complement strand
GTTGCTCCAGTGTCCAAAAGAAATTTTCTCTCCTGGCGCTCCGCTATAAGGCAAACCTGGGGCTCTTGAGGGGTGATGACACAAGCTGGAGCCATGAGAATTTGCCCCAGGCACTCTCAGTCCAGTTTGGGCTCCGATGGGGTCTCTGTTCCAGGAGGCCTTCGCTTCTGGGGACAGGCCACCCTCCAGTGGTCACCCTTGCATTCTGGAAGGGGCCAATATTATTTTAATTAAAAATAGTTTTTCATCCTAAAATTTATTGAAGCATAATTAATCCCATTATTAATAATTAAAATCTTCTAAGCAAAAGGTGAAATCTATGATATGGCAAATATCATTATTTAAAAAGAGCGAGGGGGGTGAGGTCTTGATGTGTGCCACACCTTTTGGGGGCGAAACATGATTGTAAGAGGGACTTTACCTAACAAGTGCAATCAGTTTAACCTGGTTTCTTGTACCCTCAATCAATCCCCAACAATAAAAAAAAAAAAAAAAAAAGAAGAAAGGACAAAAAGATGAGAATACAATAACTCTGAGATGATAAAAATGAATAAACAAATAAATAAATAAAATGTAAAGATTCTAAGGTTAGAACATTCAAAGGCAATGTAGAATATATTTGACAAAGTTTCATTTGTGAATATATTTGAAAAATATTCATTGGATAATTCATTTGTATATTCACCTGTTATCTTTTCAAATATTTATACATGGCTGAATTTTTTCTGAACTACAGTATCAGAAGTAGTGTGGAGGTCAGTGTGGTTAGGATAGAGCATGGCTAGGGGCTGATAGGAAGAGAGGAGATCTAAGTAATAAGGGTGGGGGGTTGGGGGGGTAAGGCCTTGAAGGCTTTGGCTTGACTTTGGTTTTCACTGTCAGTCAAATGGAAACCCATGGAAGAGTCTTGAAGAAGTCTCAAAACAAGTTTGAGAATAGATTAGAGGAGGAAAAAATAAAAAGGTAGGGAGGCCAGCTAAAAAACTTTTGCAAATAATTTAGCAAAGAAATAATGATGACTTGTTCTAGGGTAATTGTTGCAGTAGAAACTGGTGACAAATGGTCTGAGTCTGGTTTGTTAAGCAGAGTCAATCAGATTTTCTGATACATTAAATATGGGTCACATGAAAAAAAAAAGCATTTAAAATGGCTGCAAGTTTGGGGCACAATGAAGTTGTGGTCACTGTTATTTGGGGTGTCTTAGTGAAACAAGAATTTGAGGGTATAATCTACAGTTTAGTTTGAAATTGTAAGTTTGAGATATCCATTAAACAAAAAGATATGTTTTGCTTACCAAATCAATTCTTTAAATGACTGCGATTTCCTTCAAAGATTACAAACACTTTGTCATTTATTTTTGTTCTGTTACAAAAGCTAGCAATTAAAATGATTTATGATCAGATTTGGAGTTTTCATAAACCCCATAGCACAAATGTTGCATTTGGAAAGCTTATGAAATCATCGTTCAATTGATTTTTAAGACTCTCTTATTTTTTTTTGATAAATTTAGCCTCTACAAAATATTATAGTACTACACATTTTCATCTTTAAAATCAAGACCCAGATGCCACTAAAGTAATACTTCTAGTGTTCAGAATGACCAATTAGGTGATGGAAAAAATTAGGTAATAATTTAAAAGTTAACATTTTTCTGTTTTAGAAACTCTCCTTCATTAACATATTCTCTTAAATTCTTCCAAATCCTTCTTTTCTTTCTTACTTTCCTTTTAAGGACATTTTATTTAATAGAACATTCATGATATTCCATGTACAACAAGAGGCATTTTTAAAAACTACAAAAGTAAATAAGTTGCCAATGTATTTAAGTAATGAAAGGCTCAGTAGCAGATAGAAACATGGGCTTTGCATAACACAGTGCTGCTGAAGGTATTAAGATAAATGACAAAGGTATAGATACTTTCCTTTAAAATTCATTGTCTAATCTTATCATTATGTTCCTTCTGATATAGACTTTATGCATCTCATTAAGTGAACTCATTTATTAGGGCTAAGAACCAAAATGTAGACTTTCTAAAGATTTTCTGTTAACTGACTATAAGCAGTTAACAATAAATGGGAAGAAAGACATAAAGACAATTATAATATTTTATCTATATCTTATTAAATACATGGCATGCTTACATGAGTCTTGAAAAAGTTCTGTAGAGACTTTCAATCTCACTTGCACAAATGACCCTTGGCAGTTGTTCCACAAAGATCCCTTGAAATTTCTACTCATAGTATTGGCTGATGGTCATATAAAACTGCTGTGCTTAGCACTCGCTTTTATTTACCATCTACTTACCGAATTTCTAAATTCAGAACCTGAATTTAGCAGTGTGACTCTGAGAAGACAGGATAAACAGATTCATGTCATTAGCTTAAATAAAACATCTTGCCTGAGTAGGCTTATTTATCTCCACTAAACGTAACGATTTTTTGGGCTGAAGAAGAAAATATAAGCTAATGGATATGGTTGTGTTTTTGCATAGGGGCTAGGGAAATGGACCAGAATTTTATAGATAGCAAATTCAGATACTTGAAGAGTTTATGCATCTAATTTATTTGAAAAGTTTGGTATGGCTTCTTATCATAGTACAAGTAGGATACTAAAATGATTTGGTTATGCCTGAAATTTAGAAATAAAATACAAGCATCTCAGCCACCCCTAGAGGCCTTGTTCATATCCTTATTTCTTCCTTTTCTATTGTCTATAAGATTTGGCATGATATGTTTTTTGAAATTATCTTCTATTTTATTTATAAAAATAGATATTCTCTATTCTCTAGACTTTGGGAAAAAAAAAAGAAGACGTTAACTGATGACTCCATACTGAACTTCAGAGTCAAAGCTTTCTATGATAGACATACTTTATCTGACAATGTGAAAGTTACTCTTTTTGCATCATTATTATCATTGCTCAGTATTTCGCCGCAGCAATCATCTGATCTCTTTTCCGATTGTATTTATCTTCGTTTGTTCTTTACAAGGTTTTTGTTTCTAGTCCTTATCTTAAACATTCTCATTGTTATGTTATTATTATTACATTTTAAGACTCTTTAATTTTGTGAAGGCAAAAAGTGGAAACCAAATAAACACATGTACATATATAGAGAAAATAAAAAAAAGGGGAGGGGGAATTTGGCCTTCTTCCTCTTTGGCTCCAAGAAAGTAAGAAATTCCAGAGAATTGGACCAACATACAAATGCGCTGCATTCTCCTAAAAGAGGTACTACATATGAGGTCTGACAATTAAGTTCATGAACTCATCCTAGAAAAAGTGCTGCATACCTCATTGCTGAAGTCACCTTCAAAGTGCTCCCCTGGGCGATCTGGTGACCATAGTGTGATATTCAACAATGAAGTACGTAGCACTTTTTCCTAGGATGGGTTCATGAACTTAATTGTCCAATCTCATATGAATACATGACTGCTGATAGGTCTGATATATTCTAAGGAAGTAGTGTGAAATAAGGGGTAAAGATCTAGACCCTCGCAAATATGAGACCATCAGTAGTCTTTTTTCACTTCAATATGTTTTATGAATGGTCTGTCCATTCCTCAGCACAGTTTTAGTTGCACTGGAGTCTCCAGAACTAAGCTCTCTGATCATGTGCTAGGATTTAGCCTTGATAAGGTCTTGGATTCTTCTGGTTCATAACAAATATTTATTTGTGTTCACTCTGAAGTAATTTCATCATATAGTACAAACCCTGCTTTATATCGTTTTTACCCAAGATAGACTTCTGGTTTCAGCTCTTTTTTTGATATAGCCATACTTGCTCTCATGGCAAATACCATGGCTACTTCAGAAAACAAATCCATCCTAATTTTGTCATAACCTTTTCCACTTTCATCATTCCCAGTGACGCTTAACTTGCCATCTGGCACTATAGGAAAGGCAAACTCTTAGAATCATTCTGATGATAGGTAACCCCCTTATGTTCTCATTTTTTTTTTTTTTAAAGAATGCTATAAATTTTGGAGACATAGGAAGTCCTTGAAGTGGCTCTCTGATAAACTGACTCCTGAAACTAATTCTAATTTTATCCAAATTTTGTTTTGGTTTTCCTCAAAAAATTATAAATGGTTTTGAAATTTATAGTTGTGTTTAATGACATAAATCTTGCATTTATATGGATAATAGGGACAAGAAGGATAACTAATATACTTGTTTCTTCTCTTCTTTCTGTGTTCACTGCTCATCAACGTTTCAAAGGTCCTGTACAAGTATGTTATGAGCATGATACTATGTTTTAACCAAGGGAATGTGCACAAAGTTATATAGACCTCTTCAACGCCTAACCTATAAAAACCCTATGTGTAAACTTCCACCTTGATAGTTGTGGAGGCAACATCTGGGAAGTTGTAGCATGTAAGATAAAACCACCATGGCTCTTAAGCTATTTCGTGAAATACAGCATTCCTCCTTCACCTAATTTATTCTTTGGGGAATTTACTTTACCAATAGAAGCCACATCTGGATGCAACAGATATTACTGAATAATACAACAACACCTAAAATTTTTGGTCTTTTAGCTGGATGAAAGATTAGATGGTATTCGGGATTGTCTCTTTTGGAGAGGACAGTCTGTGTGTGAAAAGAAAGCCACACAGAAAAGATGTGAGCAGTAAATAAACCACTGATGAGTTGAGTCACTGAGATTTTGGGTTTCCTTGTTATAACAGCATATATTAAAAAATATTAAAATTGGAATTTTGAAATGAGGCACCACTATAAGATAAATAAATATATATAGGCATAATTCTCTAAAAATGGGCAATAAACAAAGACCCAATGGACAGCGGAAATAAGGTGCTACCTGTTATACAATATGAAAACCTTTGCTAAACCTTTGCTCATATAAATAGTGAGCCAGTGTCTGTAGAGAAATTGGCTGAGGGAAAAGTTGTTAGTATGCATTGATACTGGTCATATTCACAATGTATTATTATTATCAAAATGGACTATCTATCAAAAATTAAAAGGCATGGAATTTGTAAATTCATGACCTAGTAGCTTTAAAATTATCTGCTTATAGATGTCATAGTAGAAATTAGGAAAAAGAACTATTTTGACCACTAAAGGTCTATTAATACTCAGATTTGGGTCAAAGATCAAATAAAAGGTTGGTTTCTCTTGTTCATCCCTGAAAACCTCAGTGTTGCCTATAGGAAGATGAGAAGGAGAAGCATAGCAGCATGAAAGCAAATATAAAGAAGATTCAACACTTGTGTCTGGAATGAACCTTGGGTATATTATTTGTCATGAAATGGCAAGAGACAGATATCTCAGTAGTATGTGAATATTTGAAGAAGCTATATTGATCAAGGTTCTCTAATCTCAGATTTAAACTACCTTTGAATTTTCTAGCTATAGAAGAGATTTAAGAACCCTAAATTTGCTCCAGTAAAAGTTAGTTATTAAAATTTGTACATCTCCCAAAGTATGCTCCTCCATCTACTTTTCAAATATGTACAAGGGTGACTTATTCCTGACTTATCCTGAAATTTTAGTGTGGAGTTACAGGGCGTGATCAAATAACTAAGTTTTAGACCTTAAATTATAAGACCAAGAGAAGTCTGAACCTGGTAGATATGATTGAACAGCTGCACAGAACCAAAAGTTTCTGTTTTTTTCAGCTCTTACACAGACTATATGAAATTTGAAGTTATCTCCTTTGTGGAGAGAATATGGTGTAATATGTGGGGAAATAAAGAAACAAAATATTTAGTGATCAGAATGGTAGAACGTGGCAGAGAAAGTCAGCGTTTACTATTTTTTGTTTGTTTGTTTTTGTTTTTGAGAAGTAAAAAAGGGTCACTTCCTAGCTTCTCATCAGTTGGGTCAGAACAACATGTCTGAGTTTTGGTCAATAGAATATGGACAGAAGTGAGGAATGCCACATTCAGGTCAGACGCATGAAAATACGTCCAGTACTATCTACTATTTATCTCAAAATTTGGAGGGTCAGAGTTGGATTTGAAGAAGGTAGTATAAGGTAGAGTGACCTCGAACAGAGCCCCCTTATCTGCTGTTATCCTCCATGATTCGACTCAATCCTCCATGTAATGTGAGAAACAAAACAAATAATAACACCCTTTGATGTGTCAAGCTATTAATGTTTGTTTGAAGGTTGTTCTTTACTTGGTTAAAATACCCCTATCCATGGCAGTGCCTGTGGCTCAAGGAGTAGGATGCCGGCCCCATATACCGGGGGTGGCGGGTTCAAGCCTGGCTCTGGCCAAAACTGCAAAAAAAAAAAAAATCCTATCAAACATGTGCATGTGCGTGTGCACACACACACCATGGATTGACATTGAGACTGCCTGAAACATCTGAGACACATAGTTATTTTATGTGTTCTATCAAGACCTGCTCCAAAAACATGAATGTGGGTTAGAAAGCTCATATTGTATTTGTGAGCTGAAAAATAAAAAAGACCAAATATGTAGAAGGGAAACTTACTGGTAATTTGTGTTGTATTAGGATGCAAGAAAAAACTCAAAATATTCCTACTTGTCTGTTCCTGAAGATTCAGTCTAATCATGAACAAGAAAAATACAGAAATATTTTAGGTTAGATTTTATAAAATCATGAGGTAATCTGAAATGATTGCAAGTGAGGAATTGCAAGCCAGTTAGAGAGCTCTATAGAATAGAATTCTTTCTGGGCGGTACCTGTGGCTCAAAGGAGTAGGGCACATGTCCTATATGCTGGAGGTGGTGGGTTCAAACCCAGCCCTGGCCAAAAACTGCCAAAAAAAAGAAAAAGAAAGAAAAGAATTCTTTGAGAATGAAGGAAAAAGGAGACTGCAGGCAGAGTATATATTATGCAAGCCATATCTATCAGTTATTGTCATCAAGATTTACCTAAAATATTATTTCCCAGCAATCCTAATTGTCCAAACTACAGGGCAGAATTGGCCAAGAAAGGGCTTGGAGCCTGGTGCTCAGCAGGTAGGGGCCAGCCACATACACCAGAGTTGGCAGATTCAAACCCAGCCCAGGCCTGCCAAACGACAATGACAATTACAACAAAAAAATAGCCTTGTGGTAGACACCTGTAGTCCCAGCTACTTGGGAGGCTGAGGCAAGAGAATCACCTAAGTCCAGGAGTTGGAGGTTGCTGTGAGCTGTGACGGCACAGCACTCTACTGAGGGTGACATAGTGAGACTCTGCCTCAAAAAAACAATGTCCAATAAATAGCAAAATTATAGGGAAATATGGATTGTTGCCTTTGGATAGGGTTGTGGAAATTTCTGGAACCTGCAGAATAACTCAGATCCATGTCCAAACCACGATAGGGCACATGGTGGACTGAAAAACAAGAATGATTGTAGGTATGATAACCTGACACCTAGGTGCTCCTTGAGTGCTGCTGAAGTGGTGGAGTCAAGCCATGAAGAAGGGCTTGTGATAGAGAGGTTTTTCTTTCATCTTTTTTTTTTTTTTTTAAATTGCTCACTGCTTTTTTTTCACTATTGCTTCTTGTTTGTGAAATAAATTGGACAGAGGCTATATCTCTGTCATCTGAAGTAGTTTTTGGCACATGGAAGATAATCAATGAATATTTGTTTAGTAAATAACAAATATTTTCCATTAATACACCATAGCCTCTCAAAATATATGTGTTTGTTTCTGAGGGAGATGCTTGAGTGCTTAAATGTTAAAAAGCAATAGAAATAGATTAAGATTTTTCAAAATTAGAGTTTCATAATGATGTAATCTATGCAGAACTACAGCCATATTATTATATTTATAAAAAATTCAAAACTACTCTAATTTCATTTTTTACCACGTAGGTAAGAAATTAAATCAAGTAACTTAATTCAGAACTATATTTAAATGAGTTATTGTCCTATAAATCCCTAAAGAATTTAGGTTGTCACTTTAGTCTGAGTTTTAAAAATAATTTATTGAGCTTTTCTCTAGTGTTTGGTCAACAAACTTCTTTATAGTAGATTTTTTTTTTTTTAAAGTCCTCACTACTACAGTCCTATGGAGCATACCCTCCTTAGACCCCTATCCACGTTTGTTCTTTCCCTTTCTTAAAATAATGAAAAAGGACAAAAAAGGCAACTATATCCACAACTTCTTTAATGTCAGGGTTTCTAATGAGTCAAGGATTGTGAATGTGGTGATACATCTGTCATTGCCTTTCTTGTTATTAATGGGATTCTAATTAGACCAATCAGTTTTAATTAGCATGCTGCCATGTAGCAATCTAATAAAATATTGTGCTGAGGAAAATTGATCTGAGCTTGATGCTAATTACTGTCTTAGACGCTAAGCTTTATAAACCAAGCAATTGATGGTTTCCAGGCCACCGAGGTCCTGTCTCCCTTCATATCCATTTCTTGCCTTCTCACATAGACTCTTCTATTTAGGTGATCTCATTATTTCATATTGTAGCCAGTTCCTCAATTCTCACTGTGTTCCCATCCTGAATTTATTTTAACTACACTGTGGTGTCTGGTGTAACCTGGAAGGGTAAATAGGGCCTTAGCAGTTGTCAGAGAAAACGTTCTTCGGTCAATGTTTTTCTCTACAGTCTACCAGATTATAGACTCACAATCCTAAAACCTGGCTCAGACCTGAGGGTGAAAGGGTTAGACCCAGGTCAGCCTCCACATAGATCAAAGTCAGAGAAACCTGAGGCTGTGGTTGGAATGAGAAATTTGTAAAGACAATAAAATTAACATCATAAAGGAAATTCTGAACTATTTTCACAAGAGATTTATTTACTTCTGTGTTCTCAAAGCAGTATGGCATTTTTAGGGTTAAATAAACAAATATTTCAAAATACTAGGTGACTGATGCTTCCCTCACGGCTACTTAAATCTCTTTAAAATCAGAATAATTTGAGATAATTTTCTTTTAGTCATAAGGTCCTTTGGAAACGAATTGTGGAGACCAATAAATTTTTAGATTCCATTTTAGCCCATTAATTGTATATCTAGGCTTTTTATACAGTTGTTATTGGAAACGAAATTTAAACATATATTCATACTTAAAACTGAGTTTAATTGTACTTTGTCCTTCCTTTCTTTTACACTTAATTTTGATGATTCTTTAAATTCAAGGGCAGGTAAGAATTAATTCAAAGCCTTAATCTTTATAAAAAATTCTTTTTATTCCATTAGCATAATTGTTGCTTAAGACATTGAAGATTTTTATTAACTGTCTAATTTGTTTCGCTGTGTGAGCTTCAGCACTAGCTCTAGATCTAGGTATTTTCATAGTAAGTAGGTATTGTTACTTTATAGATTAGTCTATGGAGCATGAGAAGTTCCTAAAATCCCTACAAAAATGTTCTAGGATGTTGAAAATATCCTGAATTTGCTTCTAAGAATCTGATAAACTTCACCTCTTGATTGAGGTTGAAGGAAAATACAATTTTAGTGTTGCTAAATCACTGGTCTCCTGCTTAGACCAGTGCTTCACATGGTGTACTTTGCTACTGCAGCTGACGTGCTAAATATGTGTTACTTACGCTCAATGAGGCAGAAGTTCATGACAATATGAAAATCACAAAGCATACAGTTTAGATCAGCTGGTATTTGCTTACCATAACAAAACTTTATCAGTGAAGAAGACAGCTAGTGGAATTATCCTGTGGTGCAAGCTTTTTATTTCATTATGTCTGTCACTTTGAATAGCCCTGCTACAGAAAGTTGGTCAAGTTGAAAATATAAAATGGTGTTTCTTAGATGATAAATATTTCCACAAATAATAGAATAACGATGGGTGAGGTGACCTTCAACCATCCTTCCTTTACCTGGAAGTTTCACTACATTCAAAGCATATGATGTGATATATTCTCATTAATCTTTCTGGAAGTTCACCATGGGATTGCACAAGAAGCATTATCAGCAGAGCTCTTTACTCCACCTTACCAAGCCAGGAATAACTGAATGGTAATTTGAAAGTAATGAAAAGTTTGAAAAAAAAATGACTTTTTCATGATAAAGTAAGTAAACAAGTATAAAGGAAATTTTCTCTATACTTAGAGATATAAACTAAAATTCAAAAGAATATTAAGAGAAAAAAAAAGAAAATGAAGGATTTGTTAAATTCTACAGTCAGAAAGTCTATGGGGGATTCTAGGAAAGGTTCCAGACACTTAAGCATGAAATGCCTACTCCAAACTCTTTGAGTATAAGGTGTCTTGCCCACTGATAAATTTGTTTTTGTCAGACCTAGCTCTGTTCAAGCTTGTTTGGCTTTGTGTAAGGAATTAGTGGTAGGAGCCGAAAACAAGCCCACTGGAGTGCTTGACCTGTACTTCTTGGGTCTTTGTAGGTCAGATACTCATGTAAAAACTATGCCTGGGAAGGCATAAGGGTAAGAAATGATAAGTAATTGTCTGCTCTGTTTATGGATAAGGGAAAAGTAAAAATGTTATGAATTTTCTGCTCTCTCAGGATTTTTTATAGATGCAAGAGTGTTTTGCATAGTCCAGATATGGGTCATTTGGAAAAATAATCAGCTTTGAGTTGTCATAAAGTATCATTAATCAAGAGGTTCAATTAGAAGAGCAATGGAATTCCAATTGAGAGACCTTATGGTGTAGGCAGTAGAAAACCAGGTCTGAGGAAAGTGTTGCACATTTTCAGTTGGACTAAAGGTCCGAATTTGAGAATTGCAGTTTAAGAGATCCCTGGGTAATAGAAGAGAAAATTATCTGCAATCATGAAAGCAGACACTTAGCCCTGAATGTCCAGAAAGTCAAGAAAGAAATGGCTCTAACCAATAGCTTGGCCAGAGAAAATTTAATGTATGGAAAATAGGACCTCCTGTAACCTTCAACTTTTTCCTCTCACCCAACCTTTCTCCAACTCCAGAAAACTGAAAAGACAGCCTACAATCATGTGATGGCAGGGGAAGAGGAAGCAAAAGATGATTAGTAAGTACAGCCCAACATGCCCCTCATCTCACTGTAGACTTCCCCATCCTGAAGCTTTCAGGAACAAAAAAGAGAGAGAATGTTAAACATCATATACATTTTGATGTATTATATGTGATTGGATGTTTTGATTACTAAAATGAGACTTCATGGCTTGAAGTAACCTGAGAAGATTTTACTATCTGTAACTGAGGAATGACATAAAATATACCTCAGAGTTCATAGAGAGATAGAAAAATACCTAATTCCACTGAAAGAATGTGAAAGAATAATAGGAAAGAGAAATAAATTTTTGTTCAATTTCACATCCTGTTAGTCCTGCTTATTCAATCTTTGGGTTGCACAGTTGTCCAGGAAGTTTACTTTCATTCACAGAGAACAACTCATGCCAAACTCATCTAAATGGCATTCATGAAAAAAACATTAAACTCAATCCTTGTATAGATGCTGAGAATAAGGTAGTGAAAAGAGAAAGTGTCTTACTTTCATGAAGCTCATTGTCTTAATTAGTTTGACTTGTTAAAACAGAATCCTGTAGACTAGATGGAATACAAATAATACAATTTCTTCCATCATGTTTTATAGGCCTGAAGTCCAAGATCAGGATGCCAGCATGGTTGGGTTCTGGGGCAGGTTCCCTTCTGGGCTGCAGGACACTGACTTCTCCTTGTATCCTCACATGGAAGATAGAGAATGAGCAAGCTCACTGGCCCTTTCTTAAGAGGGAACTAATCCCATTCTTAAGGACTCTATCCTTAGACCTAATACCTCCCCGAAGCGCCACCTTCCAATACTTCACTAATCTATGATGGATATTCAGCATTAGAGGGAAAAAAGAAAGTTTTGAAATCACGAAACTTTTAATTTATTTTTATTATTGATTGATAGTTATTGACGCATAATCTCTTTTTAAATCATTATTTGTGCAATGAGATGGGGTTTTGTCCTCAGATGGTTATACACTGGAAAAATTATAATGTGAAAATTGACACTATTTAGTTCCAAATTATAAAATATATTTTTTGCTATTATGGAAAACGAATTTAAAAGAACCAAGAAGAAGCAGAGAAAACCAGTTAGGAGGCCAATCAGTAATCCAGGGAATAGATACTGTTTATTTTATCAAAATAAAGATGTAAAATGATAGATGTGGAGAAAAGTAGAAAAAAGATGAAGAAAATTTTAGATATGCATGATATATTCTAGCAATAAAACCAACAAAATTTATTGAGGTAAAAAAGTGAAGAAAGTAATCTTCAACTGTAGCCTGAGAAGTGGGTAAATGAAGGATTACACTATTAAGAAAGAATAGTTAATAAATGAGTTAAGGAAGAGATTGAAAATTATTTCAATAATTTTGGATATAATTCATTTCAAATGTATCTTTTTATTTTTATATATTTTTATTTCTATTCATTATTTATTTATTTTCTTCCTCTTATAATGTTATATGAATTTATTGTAGGTTAGAAATCACATTATGAATTAGTAGCAGAATGTTTAATGAGACTGTGATGAATTTTGAGCAGTAAATAATTAATATGTAATTAATTATTATGATTAATTAAGAGCTCGTAATTAATACCATGACTATTAGGACTGTTTCCTCCTTTAGGAGAGAATGTGAAAAATGTGGACACTTGTATATATAGGTTAGATGCCTCTTGTAAGATGAAAAAATTGGTGATTTGTTTTTGTATGTTAAACCATCATGTGTAGAAGTGTACTTATGTATGCTGAGTACCTGGAAGTGTAAACGCTGCGGGTTATTAATTTATGCCTCTCAGCTCAAAACCTACTTGACTTTACCTTGCTTATGATACCGGAATCAGATGCTACCAATTGAATTTATCCTTTCTAAGATGGCTTAATGTTAGATTGCCAATAGCAGATTCTAGAGGGATACTCTAGGAAGCTTAAAGAGGAAGAATGTGTTGTTCTGTTCTTCTCTTTGGCAGCAGAAGGATCTAGATGTGTTGATTCTAATGGTGTTCATGTCAGTGGTGGGATGATCTTGTAGGTCAGCTGATGGGTGCTACTGGCAGATTTTTCATCTTTGTAATTGCAGAAGCTTTTGGCTCTTATTGCTCAGCAGCCAATACACAACACCTGGTTTATTTGCCATTACAGGAGAGGACAATGTGTTCCTGTAGAACATATAATTTGGCATCAAATGAAGACATCAACAAAGTTTGTTTTGGAATATGAAGTTTAGTCATGCTTGAGAGGATAAATTGAGAATTATTGGAATGTGGATAGAATGTATAGCCTTGGGAATTTAATGAGTCACCAAGGTTAGGCTACAAATAGAGGGTTAGAATTGATTGTTGGTTAAAATTTAGAAGCTGGGTAGAATAGAAAATAATTAGAGAATTTAGAAACCAGATAGAGTAGAAGATAATTGGAAAGGAGTGGTTAAAGAAATAGGGTAAAAACACAAATGAATGATATATTACATACATTATAAAAACTTTTTCGAGGAGGGTATGTTCATCTGTGTAGAAAACAGATGAGGAATGAAAATGAAGGATGAGAAATGATCATGACATTTGGCAACATTCTTGCGTCTACAATTCCTACAACTGCTTTGACAGAGGGGTCAAAATATCAGACTAGAAGCAGCTTATTATATATGCCACTCAAAAGGAAAGGACAGAAAATTGCAAGTAGATGTCCACCTATGAACAGATCCTCTTTGAGAGGGCATGGTTAATCATCAAACGGGCAATGGGAGATACTCAAAGTGAAGGAGACAGGGATGGAGAGATCCATTTGCCAAGATCAGAAGGTACCTGAGGGAAGCTCTCACATGTGGGTAAGGGACAAAGAAGAGAACCCCAGGATACCATGCTCTCCACATGAATATTGTGATGAAAGCTGTGAGAGGGCCCTTACCACCAGAGGACTCCTTCTCTGATCAGGGAATTGCACAGAGACTGTGCAATAACTTTAAACTGTACAGAAGGCTCAGTAGGCTTCCATTCTCAAGTTACTTCAACTGATGCCTTTCTGAGATCTTAGGTCTACAGCATGTGGTCTACATAGGAGTCAACTTCACTGCAACCACTTCAACACTATCACTGCCTTCCTGGGAGGGAGCAGGGTGAGCAGATGATCTTATGTTCCCCATCATTAGGACCTGAATGGCCTCCCCACCAGGGAATTCAGAGAAGAGTGACAATGCCATTTGAGAAGTCCCACAGAAATAGCCTCAATGGGACCTGCACAGGGAGAGTGTCCCAGACATCATAAATTATCAACATGATAACACATCTCAAGGAACTAGAAAAAGAACAAATCAAACCCAAAGCCAGCAGAAGAAAAGAAACAACAAAGGTCGTATACCAAAATAGCAATACAAAAAATTAGTAAAACAAAAAAACTAGCATAATACATTTAGCAACACATAAAAAAGATAATTCACCACAATCAAGTGGATTTCATTTCAAGGATTTAAAGATGCTTCAACATATGCAAATCAATAAACGCAATTTACCATATAAAAAGAAGGACAAACAGACCATATGATTACCTCAATAGATGCAGAAAAAGCAATAAAGAAATACAAGCACACTTTCATGGGTGAAAAAACTTTAACAAATTAGACATAGAGGGATTATACCTTAAAATTATAACACCTATATATGACAAACCCACAGGCAACATCAAACTGAATAGAGAAAAGTTGCAAGCATTTCTCCTAGGAACTAGAACAAGATAAGGTTTTCTACTGTTACCACTTCTACCCAACATAGTAATATTAGCCAGAGCAATCAGGCAAGAGAAATAAATAAACAAATCCAAATCAGGAAATAAGAGGTCAAATTATCCCTGTTCGCTTATGTTATGATCCTAAAAACCTCCAAAAACTCCATAAAAAGACTCCTAGGATAAATAAATATGCTCTTCCAAATCTCAGATTATAAAATCAACGTACACAAATCAGTAGCATTTCAATATAATAATAACAGTCAAGCTTGGAGTCAAATCAAAGACTAAATACCATTTACAATAGCTATAAAGAAAATAAAATACTTAGAAATATAGGAGATAAAATATCTCTTCGAGGAGAAATGTGAAATACTGCTGGTAGAAATCTCAGATGACACAAACAAATGCAAAAACATCTCATGCTCATGGATTTGTAGAATCCACATTGTTTAGATGACCATCCTGTCAAAGTAATTTATAGTTTCAATGCAATTTATATCAAATAACAGCATAATATTACACAGATCTAGGTAACTAAGTCTGTGATTCATTGGAACCAAGATAGAGCCTGAATAGCCCAGGCAATCTTAAACAAAAAGAAAAAAATGTTAAGACATCACATTAGCAGACCTTAAATTGTACTATAAAGGGTATAGTGACCAAATGGCATAATATTGGTATACAAGTAGAAAGTAGACTAACATAATAGAATAGAGAATCTAGACACAAAACCATGTACCTAAAAACAACTGATTTTCAAACAATGAGGACAACAGCATGCACCGAGGGAAAGCACTATTCCATAAATGATATGGAAAAGTTGAATAGCTCCACGTAGAAGAATAAAACAGGATCCCTATCTTTCATCGCATAATACAAAAATTAATTTGAAATGGATAAAAGACTTAACATAGGCATGAAACCATAAACATTCTAAGAGAAAATGTAGTACAGAGTTTCTATACATAGGCTTAGGCAAAGTATTTAGGACTATGATCCCAAGGGCAATTACAGAAACAACAAAAATAAATTAGACTTAATCAAATCCAAAAGCTTCTGTACAGCTAAAGACATAATCAACAAAACAAGTAGGCAACCTACAAAATGAAAGAAAATATGTGCAAATGATACATCTAATACAGGACTAATATCCAAAATTTACAAAGAACTCAAACAAATCAGCCAGAAAAAAAAAAAAACTGAAAAAGTGAACAGATATTGAAGAGCAACTTTTCAAAAGAAGACAGATAAATGGCTGAGAAACATGAAAAAATGCTTAAAATCACTAATCGTTAGGAAAATACAATTTAAAACCACAATGAGATGTCATCTTACCCCTGTCAAAAGGGCCATAATTAAAAAGTCAAACAAGCAGACTTGGTGCCTACAGCTCAAGTGGCTAGAGCATCAGCCACATACGTTGGAGCTGGTGGCTTTGAATCCAGCCTGAGCTTGCCAAACAACAATGATAAATACAACTAAAAAATAGCCAGACATTGTGGCAGGTTCCTATAGTCGCAGTTGCTTGGCAGGCTGAGGTGAGAGAATTGCTTAAGCCCAAGAGTCTGAGGTTGCGGTGAGCTGTGACACCATGGCATTTACCCAGGGTGACAGCTTGAAATTCTGTCTCCAAAAAAAAAAAAAAAAGGAAAAAAACGGAAAAAAAAGTCAAACAAACAAATAAACAAACCAGAAACACATGGTGCCATGGATGAAGAGAGAAAGGGATTCTTCTACACTGTTGGACTAGTATAATCTCTTTGGAAAACAGTATAGAGACTTACCATTTGACCTAAAATTCTCACTGCTGGCTATCTATAAAAAGGAAAATAAATAGCTTCATTAGAAAGACACCTGCACTTACCTGCTTATTCACTTTCATGAAGCACAATTCACATTCATTAAGATGTGGAATAAACGTAAACGCCTACCAAATCAGGAGTGGATTACCAAAATGTGAATACACGTATATTTTATGTAATATTACTCAGCCATAAAAAGGAGTAAAGTAATGTCTTTGCAGCAATTTGGATGGAATTGGAGACCATCATTCTAAGTGAGTATCTCAACAAGGGAAAAGCAAACACCACAGATATTCATCAATAATTGGAAACTAATCAAAGGGGACATTTGATTAGGAGATATATAAAGGCCATTAGAAATCAAAAGGGAGAGAGGGGAGGAGAGGAGGGGTATAA
This sequence comes from Perodicticus potto, assembly GCA_963574655.1. Classification (NCBI taxonomy): domain Eukaryota; kingdom Metazoa; phylum Chordata; class Mammalia; order Primates; family Lorisidae; genus Perodicticus; species Perodicticus potto. Next base: position 13,834 of record CAUYRH010020531.1, on the reverse strand, counting down.
ACCTACCTATCGAGTACAAACAACAATATTTGGGTGATGGGCACACTAATAGCCCTGACTTAAGCATTATAAATGCTATTATTGTGACAACATTTGTCCTCTCTTTATTTTTTAAAATAATATTTAAAAGAATTTGGTATAAAAGATTATTCTGTTGCTTAAAAAGTACAATTGCTTTAAATTAATTATAATATTTTATAATAGTTATATAATAGTCTAAAACAATAATCTTTATCTTATTTTATGTGTTTGGAGAATAATCATGAAATATATAATGGTTGCATGAATAGCTTCTGATTTCCCCAAAGGCTCTTTTCAATGTTTTGTTTCTTTGTTTGTTTGTTTGTTTGTGACAGAGTCTCACTCTGTTGTCCTGGCTAGAGTTCAATGATATCATCATAGCTCACTGCAATTTCAAACTCTTGGACTCAAACCAGTGTCCTTCCTCAGTACCCTGAGTAGCTGAGACTAAAGTTATAAGCCACCACACTCACCTAAATTTGAGATATTTTGCAGAGAAAGATGCTTTTTGAACTCATGGCCTCAAGTGATCCTTCTGCTTCAGCCTCTTAACGTGCTAAGATTATAGGCATGAGTGACTGCACCTGGCCTCTCTTAATTATTTGATCAACATATTCCTCTTAACAATTCTATTTTTTCTATATTATCACCAGAAATTTTTAACTTGTTATTTTTCAAAATGTTATGTAAAATACAAGTATCTTTTGCATCTTTTGCAAATTTGCATTTTTCTTACCAATTTATATGCTTTATATTGTTACATACAAGCAAGCGATATGATGGTAAAAGATCTTGACCCTTCCATGTAAAAGCAAATAAATAACATGAACAAGGGCATTTAATTGAAGACCAAATCTATTTCCATAAATAATAGTATAACTTAGAGAACTTCAATAAAAAATACAAAACACCATAAAATCTCTACAGATTTTTCTAGAAGATGGTATTTAAGTCTTGGCTTTACCTTTTGAGACGGACATTATTGAAAACTATTAAGTATTGATATTTGGATAAAAATGCTGAAGAAATGTGAAATGAGAACAAAATTAAGCAAATTTTACTATAAGTAAAGAGACACACGAAAGGCCAAATATTTAGAACTAATTACATACTATTTCAAATAGGACAGAAATAAGACAGAGGATATTTCGAAGTCAGTGGACTGAGACCATGAACGATGCTGTATTTATCTGGTGGGTTGGCAGTCAGCTGTATTTCATTGCAGCTTTTGGGAAGCTAAAGCTCACTTTTCTTAGACGCCTTATAGATATGTTTCAGAAGACAAATTTCCATCAAATAACATTGCTGGTGTATGATTTTGGTGGCAGAATCGAAGTGAATGGGATACCATATTCCTGTTAGAGATATTGATCTTTTGTTTGCTTCTTTATTCCTTAAGGTTTATAAATGCCCAGGATATGAAGAGCCACCCATGGCAGCTAGAGTTAAGAATGCAGTGTCCACTCACAAAGCCTCTGGTCGTCAGTGAGCAGTTGCAGAGGAAGCAGGAATAGCCTCCTTATTCCTGTGTCACTCATTAGGCCTGCACACCAATCTTTGGGCATTCCTTTTCCAGACGTGTGGCAGGATTGCATTTCTTCAATTTATTTCTTGAAATAGGTGGGACTATGCTGCTTGCTTTGTCCAACTGAATGTGAAGAAAGTTGTATGAATTATTTTTGGGTGGAAACATATAATAACTAATACATAATTCTTTACCTTTTCCCTCAGCCACAGCCAATATAAAAGTACGTGTTGAAAGAAAGTTACAATTCTGAGCCATCACATGCATAACCTCTGCCCTGAAGAGTCTTCCAGATAGATATGTGCTATATCTTATGTGAGTCAAAAACATACCATCATTTTGTTGTTGTTGTTGCTGTTTTCCACTATTGTTTTAAGCCACTCAGATTTGGAAATTGTTGCCCCAGAATGACCCAGACACTTGGAAAATCAATACTGAAGACATTGATACCAGATTTGAATGTTGTGATAGCAAACACTAAACAATATGGAAAAAGTGATGAAACTGATTTGAGCCTGAAATTTACAGTCCATGTGATTCATTAGCAAAGTAATTTTTGAAAAGACTTCTGAAGGAAAAATGAAAGTCTGATCATGTACTTAACGATCTTGTAGAGAAAGAGGAATAAGATAGCAGAGTGAACTTAAGTGATGTGGATTGATTACTATTGACTGTAGTTGGAAGGTATTAAATGAAAAGAAATGAGTTCAGAAAAGAACTGGGTATTTTAACATAAATAAAATTAAAGAGAAATAATTTAGAAACTTATAGGTTAGAAGAGGCAGTTATTTCTCAGCTCCTCACTGTACATGTGAAAATTAAGTGACAAGAATAAAATTAAAGAGGTGAGTATAACAACTGCCATTGGAATCTCAGAGTGGAGTCAAATGTTTCAAATTTAAGATCCAACTATAAGCATGGTCCAGGATGGTATAATAAATATTTTAATTGTAAGTGGTTCCTGTTTTATAGACAAGATACGATCCTGGGAATATCTTTAGGTTGAATTTGTATGTAACCCAGATCCCTGATGAACAGCACATATATGCTAATAATAATATTAATGCTACTAATAATGGTTCATATGTGGTAATAATAATGCAATATAATGCTGTAATAATAATAATCCTGTATTATAATAAGAAGTTATAGAAAGCATTGTGCTCTTTCAAACTAACAGAACATAAAAGCGAACTCATACAAAAAGTTTAGATAGGAGATAGGAGAAATTTCAAAAAGGAATATTAAAGATTAACACTCAATGTTGCATTAACACTAAGCTAGCAGGAATGTTATACTTATTTTTATCTTCTAGCCAAATCAGGAATAATCTTTCCATCTCAATAATTAATCCACTATGCTGCTTAGTAATACTTAATGATTCCATTGGACCATTGCCTTTCACACATTCCATTATTCTCACTTTCCCCTTTGTAATTGTTCCAGTAATTGAACCACTGAAGCCTAATGTCTTCGTGATGAATGATGACAGATAGGCTTTCTCCGAATGTTTAACTATTTCTACTTTCATTTCAATTGTAATCGCCTGTCTTTCAATTTCAAACTCACCTTTACTGGCGGTGGACTTTCTCTATGGAGGCATGGACTTAAGGATAAACACAGAAATCACCAAATCCAATAAGAAAGTTAAGACAAAAGTGATAGTGAGAATACAAAAACATGTACAATGAGGCTAGCCACTAGTGTAGAGATGCTTCATCTACAAACCACTTACATCAGGCCGGTTTGTGTACATGCAAAAAGGAAACTAGCTCCTGAATTGTCAATTTAATCATTAAATTATGAATTATCTAATGAGGAGCTTTCAGAATCCATTTGTCAGTATGGATAAGAACAGAATGCTATAATTTAGATTGTCTGTAGCCTGGGGACTGTCCATATGTAGGTAAAATGTCTCACAGAGAGAGATTATGGTATATCTCAATTATGGAGCTAATATAATCAAGGTACAGAGTCACAAGTGGGTCAAAAGAGGCAGTGTAAGACTTTAATTCAAACAATGTCGTGAGAGGACATGGGTATTAGCATGTTACCAATCAGACTCAAAGAGTCTACCAAATTTTTTAGAGGAGTTTTCTACCAAAGAAAGCAAAGATTAAACTAAGAGTAATCTCTTATTAGAAAGTAAAGTGATTTTTTTTTTGCTCACAAACTTATGCAAGTCATTATTGGGCTAAGAAAGCTACCCAGTCGCAAATAAAAGAATATTTTCCTAATTCTCAGCTCTGATGTGGTAGCCAAGGAGGAAAATTCCAAACAAAGGTTTCTCAGGAGCCCTAGAGTCAGAGAGAGAAATTACCCCTCATAAGCAGTAAAACAGTGTAATGAAGAAATATTCTCCCACCCTTAGTAGAAAGTTACTTGAGAATTCTGAAGTGCTATAGAAAAGTAGCTCCCATTCTCCTCCTCTTAAAATGAAAGTGTGTGTTGCAATAATTCTATTCCATTCCTGTATGCTGGATGTTGAGGAATAAAATTTATCTTTTTAGTTTATGCATCTCTGGATTAGGAGCAACCACATCTGGACGTGATGTAGAGACTATCATGACACCAGTAAGCCTTTGATTTCGAGTTCAGTGCCACCATTCGGAGGGACTTTGGGGCCTTAAGAGAACAGACTGTGGTAGTTACTAGCACTCATAGCCAACATTGCTAGCTCTTTTTCTTCCAGACCAAGATCTGGATGCACTTCTCTTCTTTCCACTGGAAGTTAACAGTAGCTATGTGACTTCTTTGGTGAATGAAAGTAGAATAAGTGGCATAAGTTGGGAGAAAGTACTTAACACATGAACTATTTTCTACATTTTTCTTCCTCTGTGGTGATCACACAAATCTATATTTATATCAAGGGGTGATTATCAAGACATCTCATAGAAGACCACTGCCCAGGAGAATCTCCATGAGCTACAGTGATCTTTATTTGAATAAAAATAAAAAAAATAAAAAAATAAAAAATTATTTTAAACTAATGATATATTGGGGTTGTATTTTATTATAAGATGAATTAACCAAATATGAATAATTCAACACAGGTGGAGTTTTATCTAGAAGCAAAGAGTTCTAGTACTGACCACTTCATTCCCCATCTCTCAGACTGTGGCAGAATTCGCATCTCTGCTGGAAAGCCAGGGGTAGCCTAAAACCCTGTACTCTGTAGCCTGTACTTTTGGTAAAAAGTAAGCCCGAAATTAAAACTGTGATCCAGTTATGAAGACTATATAAATGGATGGGTGTGCCTAGGTTTGAAATAGAAATCTGAACCACATTTGAAATAACTTACAAAATTATGGCTTTGCAGTATTAAATGATCTCACTAAGAGCCTGTATGGGTATGGTAGATGAATTAAAGGAAATTACAGCGGTTGTAGATGTGATTCTCAGTGATCTAATGGTAGAGGGTGGTGTAGGAATTAAAGCACTATACTTGGTATAAAAAAAAGCCTTTTTGAATTCTAAAAACTGTTCAACTTTTTCTGGCTTTCCTGTGAGATAATAAATTCCTTGAAGTGTCCATGCTTTTCGTATAAGATGTTGGTAAAAGATACTGCTGAAGGAGTTGCTGTATCAGGAAGAAGTCACACTTTTCATTAGGAATTTGAAATACAAGCTGGATAATGTTATGAGACACTTTGATTCTAACTTAGTGAAAACAAAAGAAATAGACTGAAAGGAAACATAGTATAAATGATTTCAGCAAGGAAACTCGATTTACTTTGTGAGGTTACAAAGAATTATATAAGATTATATAATATATGGAAAGCATGTGTCTGCTACAAGCAGCAACTCTGAAAATAGGAAAAGTGCTAAATTCCTTTGGTTATAGTTACTGTTTGGTTTGCTTTTGCAGGTGAAAATAATCTGATGCTTTTATTTAAAATACAAAGCAATTCTTATTCCGTGATAAAAAATATACACTCTGAAACTACTGGTTCTGAGAAAGCATTTCATATTAGATGATCTGTGATAACAAAAGAAAAAGTATTTAGAAACTTGTTTCTATTAAAACAGTTACAAGAACCATAAACAACACTGGGACCCAAGAGATTTATAACCTATTAGGAAGAAAATAATAAATGTGGATGATATTAGCAACAGGATGCCACCTAGCCAGTTTGAAAACACAAACTATAAAATGTGTAATTCTCCCTCAGGTGTTGTAAATTGACCACATAACAACATCAAAAATCTCACTTGTGAGAAAAATGAGATAACACATGCAGGCTAATTGCTGCAAAAAGAAACTATAAAACAAGATAAAATGGGTTATTTGAGATTTATATTATGGTACTTGACAGTTGTTTTATTTTGAAGCTCTACATTTGCTTTCAAAAGCCCTGCGATAGAAATCAGGCCAACTGTGCATGGCCAATTTCAGTGGTAAATTTCTTTTGATACTTTGAGCATCCAGTAACCTTTCTTTTTATTTTTCCTTATGTATGAGTCAAGTTATCCAGAGGGACTAGTCGGACGTGCATGTATGTGTATGTGTGTAAACTATACACAGTGTTGAAAATGGATAAGAGAAGACGGATTTGAAAATGCTTACTTGGAAGGACGTTGACAGGAAATTTGACCAAAAGTAGAGATGAGGATACAAAGATTAACCTCAGCTTATTATAACTTCACATATTCCAATTCTATTTATTTTGGCGGCAATCTTTCTAAAAATTACTAATTACTGGATACTTTCTTACAGAGAAACATAGAGAAGGAGTGGAAATAGGCAGAAATAGAGAGACAGAGCATTTTCTTTTCTTTTCTTTCTTTTTTCCCCCCGGTATTGGTTTATGAGATTGTGGGTGTTGGCAAATCCAAAATCTGCAGGGTAGAACAGAGGACTGGGGACCTAGGAAGAGTTGATATTGCAGGTGGAGTCTGAGGCAGTCCAGAGGCAAGAATTCCCGCTTCCTAGAGGACCCCAGTCTTCTTTCTCTAAAGCCCTTCCACAGTTTGGATGGGATCCACCTCCGTTATGAAGGGTAATTGGATTACCTCATTCTCCTGATTTAAATGTTAAGCCGTATAAAATATACCTTCACAGGAACATCTAGAATAGTTTTAGATGAACTGTCTGGATACTGTGACCTAGCCAAGGTGACATGCAAAAATAACCATCAAAACTCATTAAGGAGCCTAGGACCTTCTCTATCTTACTTTTTTAACCACAAATTTACTTCCAGATGTGTGAGTAACTGTGAACACTAAATTCCTAACAATAGTTTAACTTATCACTCCACTCTCAGGAGGATGTATATTTTAATAAATAAAAGTTTCTGACCAAAGATGATTAAATTCTTAATATGTACTTTCAATTTCAGTTTATTAGCAGAGAATGGTTATTTTGAGTAATACCCTTTTTCTTGATTCATACATATAGCACATAATCATTTTTCTGTTCTCCATGAACACGCAGGGTGTGTGTTGATTATAGCACCAACACATTGCTGTTCCCTCAGGCCAATTAATTAAAAAACGTAACATTGACTATGTGTCCACTTTATGCCAGGACTCTGCTAGAAATCTTAAAGTAAAAGCAAATAATGTAACTGAACTTCCAATATAGCAAGTGACACACACACACACACACACACACACACACACTCTACACTGTTTGAAAAGTGCTACACTGATTGTATAAACAAAGTATTTTTGGAGCAGAAAAGACAGAATTATAGTTTCAATCTTGGGTTGTCAAAGACATTTTCAAAATGTAAGATGGCAATTAGCTGTGTGTTGAAAGATGACTCACTAGATGGATTATAGGCAGGGAAGCAGGGAGTGGAATTTAGCAGACCTGGGGGTGTTAGAGGGAATAAGTGAACAGGCTGAGCCAAGAGCTGAGTTGGGCCGGATATTGAATGCAGTACTGGGAAAAGTGGACTTCACCCTGTAGGGAATGCAGAACCATTGAAACTATTTAAGATAATAAGCAGCATTACCAGATTTATGTTTTAGAACTTTAATTTTGATAGATAAAGTGAGGGGATGAATTAGTTTGACAGAGACTTGAACCAATTAGGAAACAATTATGACTGCTCCAACAAGAAAGAATCTAAAACATAGTAATTAAAATGGAAAAGAGAATATATATCTGGAAGGATATTGGTAGGACATCTGACTGAATGTAGAGAGATAAGGATTCAAAGATTATCCCCAGGTCTCAGGTTTCATATAACTTCAAATGTCACAAGTCTAAGTATTTTAATAGAAGTCTTTCTAAAACTGATCTTTTCAAAAGAAGCTACTGCAGATAATTTAGTTTTATAAATGATTCACCAATATAAATACTATTGTACTTTGCTTGTATAGCATCGTTTTTATTTATATTCCTACTGCTTATCTATTTTTCTGTTTTTATTTTACTCATCTATGGCCTATTTATTAGAGGTAATCCATAATTTCCAGTTTATTGCTTTTAATAAAGGGTAAGTTGGAAAATCAGAGAATAAAATTATAAAGGAGGTATATTATTAGTCAGCGAAAAATTTGTAAGCAATAGTCACAGAGAATGTTCTATTGAAAAAAAAAGGTATTGTGTACATGTGCGCACATTCAGAGACTTCATTTACTAAATTTGTTTCATGATAGTGTATCAGAGAATTCAGACGATGAATTAACTCCAGATTGGGAAGATTTTATTATAAATATATCTATTCTGTATGTTATAAATATGTTAAAAAGTATGAATTATTAGTCATTTCATTGTCTCTAACTTCACTATTAATAGTGGACTTGCATTATGTTATAAACATATTGCTATATATCAGACACTTGCAAACTACAGGCCAAATATGGGCTACCAACTACTTTATACCCACCAGAGCAAAGAATAGGTTTTACCATTTTTTAAAGTTTATAAAAAGAAAAAGTATACTATGAGAAAGATACCACATGGGGCCTGATATTGTGTGAGTATTTGTTTCCTCCCAAACTGATGTTGAAATTTCATACCCAATGTGGAAATCATGAGACGTGAGACCTTTAAGGGGTTATGGGGGTCATGAGGGTTCTGACTTTAGGAATGGATTAATCCATTCATAATTTAATGAATTATTTGGTTAATAGATTAATAGGTTGTCATGGGGGGAGCACTAGGGGGCTGCATAGGAAGAGAAAGGGAGATCAGAGCAAGCACCTTACTGCTCCATCCCTCCCCCACCCCCACCACATGATGCCCTGTGCCACGTGAGAACTTTGCAAAATGCCCCACCAATAAGAAGGCTTTCACCAGATTTGACTCCTTGACCTTGAAGTTCCTAGCCTCAATAACTGTAAGTAATAAATTCCTTTTCTTTACAAATTACCGAGTTTCAGGTATTCTATTATAAACAAGAGAAAGTAGACTAAGACAGGGCCCATAATCCTTAAAATATCTAATAACTGGACCTTTAACAGAAGAAATGTGCAAACTCCCCCCAATGTATAAAGGCTTATTTCCTATACATATCGTTTTTTGTAACTTTCTTTTTGTTTACAAATATGTTGTCCACCTAGAAGGATAAACTCATTGACAGCAGGGAAGCAAGTCACGGCTCTGTGTACCTTCCTTAGTATTTGGCACAGTGCATCACACATGCTCATATCTGTGACTGTGTGATTACAAAAGTTTGTTCAGATTTCAAAGTTTCCTAAAATTTGTGGGATCCATAAAAGGAAAGAGAAATAATGGTAAATTCTACAGAAAAATAAAGACAAAAGACACCCTGAAAGAATATTTCCAGTTTGAGATGTCAAGAACACTCTAAGATTCACGCCTCATTAATTCTTTTATCCTTACCCAAATAGAAATTAAATAGATTTTTATAAATCACTAACTTGGAGACAGTCAGGCAGTTTAACAAAACATATAACCATATGAGTTGTATTATTAACTTATATGACTAACACCCTTTTAAATAAAGAATGAAATTATGATGAACAAAATGTAAGTTTTATTGATCTTTTAAGAAGGAAGTCCTCTAAAATGTGTGTCATGGCCAATTTGACCTGCATTCTAAAAGGTATATTAATCCTTTGGCCATATCAGTCTACTTCATCTGCTTAGAAAATAAATATGTAATAACATACATGTATATGACATTGTTTCAGAAGATCCATATTGGTTTTAAATGTATTTTTCTGTATATACAGTACAGCTTCCATAACTGACCACCTCGCCACATTGATCATTTCCTTGAACTGATTTAATTTTCAGGCACCACACGTATGTATCAGTAGGCCAAGTTCCTTATGTTGACTAATTTGTTGCCGTCCCTTTCTTGGTTAACTTGTAAGGATTCTATTGTGTTTTTCTTTTTAATAAAAAAGTTAGTGAATGAGAAAGTAGACAGGCACCACTGTAGTACCTTTGTATGTATCCTCTGGCCTTAGTCCAAGTACCACTTTTTCTCTGGCTGGCTATCACTCCAAAATGTAAATCAACTGTGCTTCACTTTACTTATCTATAAGATGGGTATAATAGTCGGACCTGCTTTATAGAGTTTATGTGAGGATTCAAAGTATGATAATATATGTAGGTACATATAAGAATGATAAAAACATGACAACAAGCAAGTTTAAAAACATCGAATAATTTTTATTTTTCAATTTTGAAAATATTGACTTGACCAGTTCTTATCCTTCTATTAACAAATACTTTATCTATTCTAGTCATAAAGATAATCTGCCTTCTAGCTTTTTAAGAATTTGGGAGACTAAACTGGTCCAGCTGCAGACATCACTTGGGGGACTGTGTACTTGATGTTTATAATATTTTCCAAGAAACGATAACTTTCAAGTATTTAGTTGTTTTCCACACTTGCCTATTTGTGCTATTCCAATTGGCTTATTTTTTATCTTCCTTTATTTTTTCTACCACCAGCTGTGTGCTGAGTAGTATCAGCTTTATTCTTTGGAGGTATAAAATATACAGTATTTTCTGTTCAAAAGAGATTGTATTTTAATCTCTAAGACCCGTAAGGAGAAAACACTTTCAGGAATGGGCTAGAGGGAAAAAAGTTCAGTCTTTCTGAAGCTATTCCATTTAACTAATACATTGTAAATAAACACTCATGGCACTTTTTTTTCCTACAGACCATACTGTATTTTTTAAATAACAATTAAATGTACTATGACTTTTATGATTCTACATTTAATTAAGTTAAAAAGATAATTTGATTTCATGGTCATGAAAGATTTCTACTTCTGTACATCATTTCACAATGATTAAGGTAGTGATTCATTTATGTAGCCATTACTGTATTCAATATCAAAGGAAAAGGAAATACTTTAAACAATTTCAAGAAAACGTTAAAAAAAATCCTTGACAATAGTTAGATGCTATAATCCACCACAGACAGCAACATTGCAACAGAAAACAACGTGCAATATAGCTGACATACTGGCAATATTTTGCTTCGGGTTGTACATAAATATAATAGAAAAAATGTGTTTGCTCATGGATGTGGGATACTAAAAAAAATGTTGAAAGCAATCCTTAGTATTTTATATATACAAAAAATGAATACATTTTTATACACTAGATATAAAAGGCATACTTTGGCATATGTTGCAATTTTAAATAAACTCATATTTGACCATCTAGCTATAACTAGATGTTATTTATTATTATTACAATTAAAAATCAAGATCAAGTCAGTTCTCAAATATAAATATGACTTATGCAATGGAGCACATGGCCTCTGGGATCCTTGACTTCTACTTCATAGATATGTACGCATACTTTATCATGAAGCTGGGATGGAGGATCACGAGTCTAAAAATGTTACAAATGGAATGATTCCAATTCTATGACATTCTGAAAAAGGAAAACCCACAGAGATTGTAGGCATCCATGGGCTGCCAGGGATCAATGGACAATAATGTATTAATATTGGTTTATCAAAAGCAATAGATATACTATACTATTGTGACATGTTAATAACAGGAGGAACTGGGCAGAGGGTCAGACAGGATGAAGGTATATGAAAAATTTATATATTTTGTACATTTTTTTTGTCAACCAAAACAGCCTAAAACTAAAACTTCTCTGAAAAGTAGTCTATTAATTAATATGCAAAGTAGCATACTACCTCCTAGTAGTAGGAGGCATTTTTGTTAAATGCAGTAGATGGAAAGAGCTCAGACCATCTTCAGGAAAAAACTATCACAGGTATTGAGGCCATGGCAGAGAAACAGAGAGAGTTGGGCACCTCTCCTCTCAGCTTGCAGAGGCAAATGGGAAACCAGGGCCTTTTTCTCCTCTGTTCTTAACACCATGGCAGCACAAGATGTGGAAAATAGTATTTTGGATTGTGAGATGACAAAGAGTCAGCCCCACGCTCCTCCAGAGAAGACTGCAGCTCTCCCTTAAGAAAGTAATCAAGGGGGGGAGCAGGAATTGTGGCAGGGGCCTATAGTCCCAGCTACTTGGGAGGCTGAGACAAGAGGATTGCTTGAGCCCAAGAATTTGAGGTTGCGGTGAGCTATGACATTATGGCACTCTACTGGGAGCAAGAAAGTGAGACTCTGTCCCCCCTTCCTCCCAAATAAAAAGATGTCAAGGGATCCTATGTTTCCCTTACATGGCTCTGGCTTTCGGGACTTTCTGCTGAAGCCAGAGCTCCTCAGAGCAATTGTGGACTGTGGCTTTGAGAATCCATCCGAGTTCTGGCACGAGGACATTCCTCAGGCCATCCTGGTCATCCACGTGCTGTGCCAGGCCAGGTCCATAATGAACAAGACAGTGGTCTTTGTTCTGGCCACCCTGCAGCTGTCCAGTGATCGGTGACAGTGCTGATTACATGCCATCTGAGGGAGTTGGCCTTCCAGATCAGCAAGGAGTATGAGTGTTTCTTCAAATACATTCCCGTTTTCAAGATGTTGGTGTTCTTTAGTGGCCTCTCCACTCGAAGGGATGAAGAAGTGTTGAAGAAGAATCCATGTCATGATGACGCCCTGGGTCTGATCCTGGCCCTTGTGCAGACCGGGAGCCTAAACCTGGAGAACATGAAGCCCTTGGGGCTGGATGACTGTGACAAGATTCTGGAGCAGCTGGACCAGTGGCAGGATGTGCAGATCTTCTACCTGGTGCCCCATGAGAAGCAGAGCATGATGTTCAGAACCACCCTGAGCGAGGAAATCCTCCTGGCAGGAAGTTCATGCAGGATGAGCCGATGGAGGGGTTTGTCAATGAGGAGGCCAAGCTCATCTTCATGCACTGCAGCTGTACTAAGTCAAACTCAAGGACAGCTAGAAGAATCACAAGCTTTTTGATCTTCTGGTCAAGCGAGAGCTTAACCAGGTGGTCATCTTCATCAAGTTGAGGTTGTGCTACATGGCCTTGCCCCAGCACCTCTAGGAGAAGAACTTTCCAGCCAGCCATCCACTGGGACAAGACCTAGGAGGACAGCCTGTTGCTCTGTCACAGTTCAAGGAATTCAAGCAGCAGATCCTGGTGGTTGCCAATCTGTTTGGCTGGGGGATGGACATTAAGTGAGTCAACATTGTCTTTATAACATGCACCTAACTTCACTGGTCACTTTGGCACCAAAGGCCTGGCCATCACTTTGGGGTTCAATGAGAATGATGCCAAAATCTTCACTGATATTCAGGACTGGTTTGAAGTGAATGTGGCAGAACTTCCAGAAGAAATTGCCATCTCCATATACACTGAGCAGAGCTGGTAACCACAGGCCTCGACTGCCTGGAGCTGCCCGCATGCTGCCACACGTCTTCTTTCTCGGTGCCATATGGGTCTCTTCTGCTGTAGTACTAAATCTGTAGATTTATGTAAGAATAAATTTTTATCATGGAAAAATAAATAAAAAGTGAATATCACAGATATCCCAGAATCAAAAAACTGTGGAGCTCAAAGATATTGAAAGGGAAATTTCTACTCTAGCCTTAAAAGTTTTTAAGAAAAGAAGCTGTACTACTTTCCCTCCCAGCTACTACTTTCCCTCCCAGCTACTTGGGAGGCTGAGGCAAGAGAATCACTTAAGCCCAAGAGTTTGAGGTTGCTGCGAGCTGTGATGCCAAGCACTCTACTCAGGGTGACAGCTTGAGACTCTATTTCAAGAAAAAAAAAAAAAAAAAAAAAGGAAATAAGCACTACTACTTTCCTTAGTAGTCTCTTTTAGGATTTAATTACTTTCTGACTCTTCCAAATTCTCTGTGTATTAATACTTCTGTCTTCTGTGAAGTGAGGAGTGATTTGATCAAAGCCTTTTAAAATAACCATTCTCTACTGGAAGGTACTTCTTAAGTGAATTACTGCTATTTATTTAT